>MU227982.1:2567663-2598821 GCA_018584345.1 Thuja plicata | reverse complement strand
TTCAAGGATTCAAATCTGCCACAAGGAATTTTTCAAGCAAGGTGAATTTATGCATTTACTTTGTCCATTTCTGCAATTTCAATTACATATATTTGAGGTTAATTCCAAAACCAAGGTTTGACCAAGGCAAACCTCTCCCCCACAACAAACAATCCCCTTTTTGTTGCAGGTATAGGTACAAAATAGTTGATTTGAGACCAGATCTGGATACCCTTTTCGGCTTTCTTTCAGACTGTTCGAACATATTTTTTGTCAGACCTGTGCAGGTTAGGGTCGACATTATTGGGTCAAGGTTGACATTTTTGGGTCAGTGTTGACATTTGTGGGTCAAGGTTGACCTTTTTCATAAGACGACATCAGAATGGAAAATGATTTATGGGTTTTGTTCATCTCTGCGTTTCCTTTCTGGATCATACTTCAATTTTTCCAGAAATAGTCTACAGACCTTAGAAAACAACATTCTTTGATCTGCAATATTTTAAGGTTAGTGTATTTTCTCCTATCCATTTCAATTCAAATACTTATTCATTCTAAATCTATCACACATTCCTTTCCATAAAAATGGGGAACTTAAGACTTTCCTCTTTGCTCTCATTTCCAAATGATTGATTCATTTGTGCATTGATCCTTTTTGGGTTGATCAATTTGGATCTTTCCTTTGTGCACCTTGGGATAGGAGAGGAATATCTTATCTTTCCCCCACTTATTTCAAATGTTACATGTTCTTATGTTACACATTGTTATACGTTACATTTTATATGTTACAGTGACATATTTTTCCAATATTATACATATAGTGCAATATTTCATATAACCATCATAATATATGTTCTAATATCTGGATTTAATTTGATAAATCTTGTTGCATGAATATTTCTGCATCACAACTAACTTTTCAGGGAAGGAAGCGAATGGAGAGTGGTCGACAACATTTAAGGAAGACTATTGAGGACCAGCTACGGTGGAGTGATCATCACAGCACCAGGAGACACGACTACTACAATGGAGGAGCCACTATTCTAGGATGCAGGAATGTACTGCTACTATATTCCCTATGCACTTTATTATGTTGTACTGGTCGCCCAAACTTTATTACCCACACCGCGGGCTGTTGCGTTTCCATCTTCTTCTCTGACATGTTTTCAGCAAGATAGTTTCTTTTCTATTTTGTAATAAGCGTTCGATCCTCTATTTATAGAGATTGGAACGATAGTTTGTACTGAAGAAAAAGAGAGAGAGTTAGAGGGAAAACATTTTTGGAAGAAAACAATTATATCTTACAGCAAGTTATTTTAAGTTTCATGTATTGTTCTTATGTAATGAGTTTTTGAAATACAATGAAGTGATTCTTGGTTTACGTTCTATGTTAGTAGATGAGCAAAAAACAACCAAGGGGGCCCACTTGGGAGGTGGAATAGATTAGAGTAGAGTATATTTACTTCCAGCATTTCCAGTATTTCTAGTATTTTAGATAGAAGTTACAGTTTCTTCCTGCAACATTGTACTTTGTGAATGTTCCTGCAACATCTGCAAGAATAGTTATAATGGATGTTCTGGGTTGAAAGTATAGGTCTAAGTAGAGTTTGCAATTTATAGCATTCATTTCAGTAAGGAGATAAGTGTATTCTTTTCCTGCAACACTAGTGTAGGTTTCTTTTATGCATTTCTTACCTTCCTGCAACATAAGCATAATGACTCTTTAAGGAACCTAGTGCACATACTATGCTGACCATTTCAAGTATACGTACCTGGGTTGACAAGTTAAATGCACCTCATAGTGGGAGAAGTATTCCTTAGATTGAATAAACTATTCCTAAGAAAGGCCTTAAGCATGATTATTCCACACCTATTGTGAGGCGGTTCAGAATGGTCACATTTATAAATCATTATATCCTCATCCACTTGCATAGAAAATGTGTTCTAACAATCACTTCTTACTACTTGCAACTGTAAGTGTAAGGAACTAAGTAATCAAAGACTTGTAATTTTCTCAAATTATGATTCCTACTGGAAATATCTTGATTCTCTGCAAATTCAAACTGTTGAATATTCTTTGTTTCTTGTGTGGGTCTTGTCATTTTAGTCTCTATAACATGATTTCCCTGTCATGCTTGTCCATTTATGGTGCTTTGTGGCTAAGCCCATTTCTGGAAACCTTCTCTTTAAACAAAAAATCAATCATAGAGGAAAAGGCCAAAAGATAAATGACCATAGTCAACATTGTTTTGACTAGTCATACTACAACTTCCTGCTACACATCAACATTTGACAAGTAAAAAAATCCATATGTTAACCATCTCAGCACAAGGCTGGAACGTGTTCTTTCTTATCCTTAGAACCACTGGCAGATGGAAAATTATCATGGTTAATTAACAATCCTTTAACCTTGAGCCACCATAGATTGGCCCTCTATAGTAATTTTCCACATGTCATTCTTCTGTTTCATTTAGTCTTCCAAGTGGCACCCCTTATTCGTCGAATCTTTCACCATGTCACCCATCTACTTGGCATGCTCCATCCACATGTCACTATTGCATGATTATGTGAAGCCTTTTCTTGTTGATGATTTGGATCATGTGATCACATGGGGACCCACCATCTACCAGGTGTCTACTTACTTAGATCACCGTCTGACCTGTCTTGAGTGTCGTGCATTATCATCTCACGATTTGTTATGTGACCGCGGGTCCACAAAAATTATCTTCTTAACCGCCAGTTGTTCACCACTAACCAATGATATGTTACCTTAACAAGGCCAAAACCCAATGCCTTATAGATACTTAACATGTTTACACACACGGAGATATAAAAATATGAAATGTTTCCCCAATATTATGAATGTGGGATAAATGACCCGAGCCTTTCTCACAGTAGACTTTCAAACAATGACGCCATTGAATCCCTAGTGTGATTACACCCTATTTGATCATGCCATTAACTCCAATATATGATTGAATTGTCTCATTTCTAGCCTATGTCCCTTCTGAATTTGATTCGAAAACACCCAAATCTTTTGCAACAGTGAAAACTTCCACGAAAGATGACCCAAAACTACAAAAAAAGGTATTCTAAAAAATGAGAGTACCAACAGTGGCTCCAGTTGTGGAAGTCTAATTATAAGATCAACGCTAGAATACCAGCTCTGGGATGCAGACCGGAAGCCTTCTTAAAAACCTAACCTGGAACCCCCTTTCCTGAAAAAACAAAAGAAAAACATTTTCCTCTGTCAAATGTCTGGTTTTGATCTTTTAACAATATACCCCTCCTAACAAGAATGTCAATCAATACTTGGGAAAACTATAAATATATGGAATGATTCAACAATCTATCGATCTTTCCCTCACAATCACATGGACTACATAATGGGATTATCCAACTTAGCGTATGATGAACTACAAAATACTCTTCAAGGCATAATTCATCTTCTTGCAAGCTGTTAAGATAACTGAAAATATAACCATCACAAGGGGATTTAGCACATAGCCTTGAAAATTCCAAATCATATGTGTAGACACCCTGAAATGGACAGACTTGCGACTTGACATTAAAAACACTAATTTTCATCTATTAATTAATGGTTTTTTATCGTTAATTAATCATCTATTTTCTTTTAAATTCATTTCATCTATTAATTAATGGTTTTTAATCATTAATTAATCATCTATTTTCTTCTAAATTCATTCCCCAAATCATCTAAACAAATTTCCAAAATGAATTAAATAATTAATTTTATTTAATTAATTAACCTTTGATTAATTACCATTAATTAATTAATTAAATTCAATTTCCTATAGTTTAAATTGAAATATTTAAACTTACTAATTAAATTCTTCCAATTAAATTAATTTAATTTCATCAATAAAACAATTCTAAATGAAAAAGAATTCAATTATCTCACATGTTGAAAACTTTAATTAAACAAATGAATTAAATATTCATTTATATTCAAAGAGACAACTCAAATTAGACCACATGGGTTACTCCACCCATCTCTCCTGTTCACATGGGTAACTCCACCCATCTCTCCAGTTCACATGGCTAACTCCACCCACCTCTTCAATTCTAAAAGGTAACTTACAATTAGCTCTTTAGTCAACCAAAATCTATCTCCTCTTTACCAATTGAAGAGGTGGAGTTTACTGATGGCTTCTCCAGTTTCCTTTGATCTCAACTGTTCATCTCCCTATCTCTGGGATTGATCTCAACCATTCATTTCATCCTTAATTCCTATATAATAAACCCTTCATAACCATTTGAAGGATCCAAGATTTCAAGCTCTCGTGCGCCATTACTCCGTTAGTTTGGTTCTAGCATTCAAGCCATCTTGAGATTACACACACATTTCAAGTATCAAATTCTCGATGGTTCTCAAGTCATAGACGCTGCCCGCACCAATACTGAGCATCAAAAACAATATTTCAGGAGTAGAGAGAGACAATAGAAGCTTCAAGTACTTTGGAGTTTGCATTCATTTGTTTTCCTTTCTTTGCTTGTACATTTTATTGGTTACATTTCAAGTTATTCATTATTGGTAGCTTTGTGTATTGGATTTTTATCATTGTAAACCGTTGCTACTAACCTTAGCCTTTGGAAAGCTTGGGAACCATGAATCACGAAAGAGGAGGCGTACATTTTTGGTGAACCTGACGTGAAACAAACAACTCAAATATCTCTTACAGATGACAAACATAATCAATCAGCCACAACCGTATGGTTGTAGACCAAAAGATTCATCTTTTTCTCGATATATATGCTATTTTGCAACCACTGCTATTTTGCCGCAATTAACAAAATCGTGCTACAATTGACTGGTTTAATACCGCAATTGATTGCAGGCTTTCACATCACTATTCTGTCATCTTCTGTCTATTCTATCTTCTGGTATTTTTCTGCAAGTGATTGTATTTGACCTCATTTGCATATAATTTGTCACAATTGCCTATAATGTACCACAATTGACTGATCCCTGTGGCAATCCAAAGCATCCTGCCGCAAAGAAAAGTTATTTTCCGTGATCACCAATCTTCTGTCGCAATTGACCAGAGTTTGCCACAATTGAACAAACAGTACCACAATTGACTCAAAAGCCACATTTCTCTTTGTTTTTCTTGGTTTCTATGCAGGGCTGACTGACAATGAATGAAAAAGAAGGTAATCAGATGCATACTAGGTGTTAGAGCATTAAGAGCTGCAAGGAGGAGAACCATCAACTATCAATCACAACAAAGGGCTCTTCTCGCAATCACAACTGAAGATCAAAGAAAATCATACACCAGGTATATTTATTCAATCAAGAGATTTGCAAGTAAGTATAAAGTCACTATTAATTTCAGCAATATCAATAATCCAGGAGTTTCTAGATATTCTATTTTTTTGGATTGAAAAGCTTTCATTTCTTGAGATACTAAACACTTTCTTTGACAGGGTCGAATCAAGGAGACAAGATAACAATACAACCTAAAATTCATTTACTTGTCAATTTAGGCTTAAAAATAATAGTGATTGTCACACATCTTACATCTCACATTTCATAATTTGGTGCTTAAAATTGATGTGGGGACTAAAATTGAACAAAGGCAAAAAAATCTCTCAAATTGGTGCATTAAAATTGAACAAGCAATCAACACCTAATTTTTGGGCTTAAAAATGAAAACTTGTACTTGTATGGTGGTGTAGCTTAGTTCACATTTCAAACTTTCAGAGCTTAATCAATTTACCTTGTGTCTTGAGTTTTGGGTGCACTTGCACAATCTGTTAGATTAGACACCTTTATACTTTTTAGAAAGGCCTGTCTGGGGAATGCGCTTCTTCCTCGGAGAACAACCTTAAACCAGTAATCCTTCCAATTGGTATATAAACAAGGTGAAAACCAAAGTTCTATCTTATCTAGCCAAGCTCAGGCGAGGTGTGTTGATGATAGTCTGGATCGGGTGAATATCCCTAAGGAGCCAGCGTGGTCAACTAGGCTCTTAAGTGAGTCACACACATACAAACTGATTGGATTGATGCCACAAACCCTTACTATGACCTTGTTAATTAGAGGCCAACCCGATCTACCTCCGAACAGATACCTTATTAAAATGCAAAGGGTTGTAGAATTTCCCCCCAAGATTCCCAACATATGTGTCCCACGGTATTTGTGTAGTGAAAGAGATCTTCACTCCACGACAACAATACCTAACAACAACAAAAACATAGGCGCCTACGTTGTGGACCTTTGTGTCCTAGTAGTGTGACAATTGTTGTGCGAGCTAATGAAAATTCAAGCATTGGGCCTATAACATTGTATTCTAAAGCCATTAACCTAGATTAATCTGACTGTTCATTGTTGAGACCTCGTGATAACCTTGCAACTTGACAAATTTGTAGAACAAACACATTGTTAGTCTTTATTCTTCAAAACATAGTGTCTGTTGTGCTTGTTCTTTGATTGGTTTCTAAAAATGAAAAACAAACATCCAAACTATCAAAACATGTTAAAATCTAGGGTTGTCAAGATCAATTATCTTGCAAATCAGAAGCCTTGTTCCAGAAAATCAAAATTGTCAGACAGTGATACCTATCTTCTGGTCTTTTTTGAGACTATTTCCTATTTATCGCAATTGCCCGCATTTTTCCGCAATTGACAGAAGTATGCCACAGTTAAACTGTTTATTACTATAATCGACCTATTTATTACCACAATCAATGATAAAGTACCACAATCAACCATTCACTTTGTCGTAATCAATGGAGTTGTGCCGCAGTTGACCAGAGATATTTTAAACTTGTTTTGACCTAAAACCTTGAAAGTACTCTTCATTTTGTGTCAAAAACCAGTGTCTATCCCAGAAAAATGTGAAGAACATTGTGTGAATCTCTAAACATTAAAGATCATCCCTTCTTTGAAAAGCATGATTATTGTCTAAAACATTGTTAGTTCAAAAGCTCAAACTTGAAATATCTTGATCTCATCATACCAAACATCATCATTATCTCTATCAGGTGACTTTTTCCCAGGCAAAGGTCGATGAATCTTATCTTTTACATCATCACAAATTTGAGATCAAGATATATCAACATATGTCCTTAGAATTACCCTTGTCCAAAACATAACTTGGACTTCCTTAGAAAGATTATCCCTTTTTGTTTGCTTTATATCACTTGTTTTAGTTACAAAATATGGCCCACACTATGTCTCAAACACCTCATGGAGGGCCTTACACAAGGTCGAAGGCTAGAACACAACCTGATGAGTCATATATCAACGAATTCTCTACTTGGGAAATAGAGCAAGAGGATGATCCTTTTGTAAATACCAGTTCTGATCTATTCATTGAACAACCCTGTGGGTCAGCTATTTTCCAAAATGTCACAGAAGAGGAGATTGAAGATATTGAGCAAGATTCTTATTCCACACAAGTAGTTGACGCTATTGTAGAGAGGAATCCTGAATGTTACTTAGCCATGCTGATAAAAAAGGGAGTGAAACTTCCTACTGAATTCAGTGTGTCGGCCATATGGCCCAAAAACCCTCTCTCGTGTCAAAACACTACTCAGCCCTCTCAGATACTACCTGTTGTTTCTCAAATCTTCCCACCATTGACAATGCCCACATTGGCACAGACGATACCCAATCAAACCAATTGCACAAACCAAGCAAGCACTTCTTCCACTCAAAGCATGAGAGGCTTGCAACTAAGTGTACCCATGGTCACTAGTATGCCTCCACCTTAGGTCTCATGGCCTGGACAATCAAGCTCTCATGCTATACCTTCCATCCCACCAAATAACAATTGTTCTAAAACCATGCCGCTACTGCAGTCAATTCCTACTAGTCTTGGGATCAACACATCATTCTCGCAGGGATCGGTCTCTGCAGGTATGACTTGCAGTCAATGCCCACCCAAGGCTACACCTTTGCCCATTCAAAAATGAATCCAACCTTAGCAATAAAAACCCCAGCTTTAGTTGCCACAATTCCAACCCCAGCAACAACAACCCCAACTTCAGTTGCCACAATTCCAACCTCAGCAACAACAACCCCAGCTTCAGTTGCCACAAATCCAACCCCAACAACAATAACCCCAACTTCAGTTGCCACAAATCAAACCCCAGCAACAACAACCCCAGCTTCACCAACAACAATATCAACCCCAGCAGTATCAACCATAGTTTCAACAACAACAACATTCCCAACCCCAACAAAAAATGCATCAAAGCCCACCATGGGCCACTCATGTGCCCCCATTTCAAAACCATGTGGTGGGAAATCAATATCAAGTCCCAAGGACAAGGTCCTATGTTCCTACTCAAGGGATGCAGAGGCGCTGCCTCATACCTACTACAACACAGAGGAACATCATCACACATCAGCCTCATTATCAAACAGACATGTTGATGCAACAAATGCAAACCCTTCAAACCGAAATGATGGATATGCAAAATTAGGGGCAAACTAAATCCTACACTGCAAAGGATTTATACCCATACCCCATTTGACCACTCTCTTCACATGTCTCCATTCCCAACTCACTTCTCGGTACCAAAATTTGACAAATATAGGGGAAATACCAACCCTATTGAACATATCTGAGATTTTTTTGCTAGTTGTATCAAAGTCACACATGATGAGACATATTTAATGCTACTATTCCCACAAAGCTTAGCTAGACCAACAATGGAATGGTTCTCACATTTACCTCATGGCATTTAGTCTTGGGGTGAATTGGCTAAAAAGTTCATCTCTCACTTCTATCGTAACATCGAGTGCAAGGTCAGTATCAAGGACCTTTGTGATATCAAACAGGAGGATGAAGAGTCTTTTGTAAAATTTCTATAGAGATGGAGGAATAATACAAAATGAATAACATATGATGTGCCCGAACAAGACCTAATAGTCATGTTCATTGACAATCTGATTCCAAACATGTCATTCAGAATAGAATTGCAATTAGCTTCAAACTTCACACAACTCATCAAATGAGGGGTTTGTTGCGAGCAGAACTTAGTCAAACAAGGAATCCTTGTAGATCTGACCCAAAAAAATACAAACAAAAATGCAATGAACAAAGCGAAGTGGTGGAACAAAAACAAAAATGTCACCAATGATGGTGTCATTGATGTGAAGACAGTCAACTACGCACAACCCAAAGTGTCACTACAAGGCGCACCTATGGCAAAACAATAACCCACAGGGCCCACTCCAAAAGCATACACTCAAAACCAACCTCCCCCTATCCAAGTGGCCGCTATGTCAAACAGTCAGCAACAGACTCAATGCAAACCACAGTTTCAATTCCAGCAGCGAGATTTCACACCATTAGGAGATCCGATAGAATCAGCTTTACGAAAGCTAATACAATCCAACACTATCACTCTCCTAGAAATCTGGGATTTTGAACAAGGTTCAAACAAACCAAGGTGGCATAATGAAAATTACTTCTGCGAGTATCATCGGGTGAAAGGACACAAAATACCTAACTGTTACCGATTGAAACATGCTATCCAAGATCTGATTGACACAAGAGTCATTGATGTAACAAATACCCAAGCCAAAGGAACAACTGATCACACTATTTTCAACAATAATTTTCATGATCACAACAAAGGGAAAGCCTTTGAGTTTGGTGGATCGTCCAAACAGGCCAGCTATACATATGCCAATAGTGATAACGATATCAATTGCCTCAATCCTTTAGATAGCCATGTGGCTACGATCACTATCAAAGACCAAGGTAACAAATGTGTTGTAACCACACATCATACTAGAGTTGTCTTGTAGGGAGTACCATCCTCATCTACTATATTTTCCAATCCTAATGCAACCTTAGATCCACGGCCAAGCCTAGTGGATCAACTAAAGTGCACACATGCCCAGATCTCCATGTTTGACCTATTGCGCATATCTCCACAACATAAACTGGCACTTGACCAAGCCCTTCAAAATGCAGATGTCCCAAGGGACATAACACCTGAGAGCTTCCAAATGATGGTTACCCATATAGCTATTAACAAACATGCAAGATTCACAGACTATGATGTGCCGCTGCATAAACCCCTGCATAATGATCTTTTGCACTTGCTTTTCCAGGTCTACAAAAGTGCTATCTGTAGAATCCTTGTTGATGGTGGGGCTGGATTAAACATATATACTCTAAAGTTAATCAAGCAAATAGGCTATTCAGAATCAAGCATTGATGTCACGAGGAGGATAAATATCAGAGCTTATGATGAAGAGGAAAGATCCTCTAAAGGTGTTATCATTCTACCTGTCCGTATTGGTCTAGTGGTCAAGAACACTCCCTTCCAGATCCTAGATCTTGAGTTGGGATACAACATGTTACTAGGGAGACCATGGATACATGAAATGCAAGCTGTACCTTCAACATACAATCAATGCATCAAGTTCCCACACCAGGGAGAAGAAATCATCATAGAGGGAGATCCCAATCCTTTCCAATACTGTAATGTGGTCCAAATCAGCATTGACAACAAGGTAACCTCAAACCAAGATGCAAGCATCCCATCCTCTTCAGATTCAAATACTAAGGATGTCACATGGATAGAAGGAAAAATATCCATTACTGACAAGGGTTGTGGTGAATACAACTATGAGGAAGCTTTCACTATCACGAACATGCCTCAGAGCCCAAGAGCATATGGCATGCCACAAATAGTTATTATAACATAAAATCCAGAGCTTGTTCTATTCAGATGTCCACCCACAACTTTTGTCAGATGGAGAGACATTGCAGAAGAAAACCCCTTTGAACAAAATATCAGTACATGGTTGTACCAAGATCCACAAGAGACACTTCAACAACCCCTACCCATATTAAACTATGGAAATGGTTATACAATGTTACAAAGATTCGGGTATGATGGTACAACTGGTCTGGGGGAAAGACAACAAGGCTTAATGGAATTGTCTCTCCCACCAACCCAAAGAAAAAAGAGAGGGTTAGGTTATGGGAAACAAAGAACTAGCCCTATAATCCAAGACAACCCAGTTGATCACGAACAAGTAGTAGAGATGCACTGGGGGAAAAACTCAGAACATGTCTTAATAAGCACCATACTGCAATAGTTGCTGCCCGCCAAAGAGGGAACCTCTCAAACCTGAATAAACCTTAACATAGCCATCGACAATAATGAAGGGAGTGAGACATCTGAAGAGCATTCTATCAAAAATGACTCCCATAAGTACGAGTGGACATCCCTTCACGACTCTGAACTATCGATCCAAGATTATTCCCCTCGGTCAGCCACCACCATAAACCTTAACAACTTATTTGACCAATTATCCATTAACGACTGACCTTGCATAGATAAACATGTCATTCTCCATTCTTCAAGTGATGCATCCACATCACAGTCTAGGTTTTTCAGAATCCTATCTGAAGTCCCTTTAAACGAAATAGAGTCAAACCAAAATGAGGGCCTATGTCTTGTACACCCTGAACTAATAGAGTGGGATCAACAAGGACCACCTAATATGGATATTTTTGAGAATGATGAGGCCATTGCAGACTTCATGGGACTCAGAGAGGGAATTCCATTAGGAGACCATAAAGTGGGTTTGTCCATTGACCTCGATAGATAAACATACTTTGGGGAAGAAGCCCTTCTTTCCAGTCATCAAAACAAATCAAAAAAGAAAAAAGAATTGTTAGTAAGTGAAAATTGAAAGGCGACTACTGACACAAAAAATGATAAAAAGCTAAAACAAGACATATCTTCTAGTTAAAACCTCATTGAGACGCTAGAAGATGGAAATAAGGAACTCCTCCCCTTAACATAGGAGAAATTGACATTACTAGTAGAAGAAACAGAGGAAGTCAACTTGGGAGATGACAAAAACCCAAAGAAAATCTACTTGGAAAAATCACTCACCCCAGAGGAGATAGAATAGTTCATCAGTTTCTTCAAGGAAAGGATGATCAATTTTGCATGGTCCTACTCAGATATGCCAGGATTAGATCCAGAGCTTGTACTACATCATCTCCAAGTTGCTACCCAATGCCAAACCTGTCAAACAGAAGCTAAGAAAGATGCATCCCCATGTTGCATTGCTAGTTAAGGTAGAATTGAAAAAGCTCCTGGATGCTAAGTTCATAAGACCAATCCCATACGCAAACTGGATATCTAACCTAGTACCAGTCATAAAGCACAAAGGTCAGATACAAATTTGCACAGACTTTAGAGATCTCAACATAGCTTGTCCCAAAGACAATTTCCCCTTGCCTAACATTGATATGATAGTAGATCTAATTGCTTGGAATCAAATGCTATCACTCATGGATGGCTTTTTAGGGTATAATCAGATAAGGATCATGCTAGAAGACCAATACAAAATAGCTTTCACATGTCCTTGGGGCACATATTGTTGGAATGTCATGCCGTTTGGTCTAAAAAATGCCGGAGCAATGTATCAAAGGGCCATGACAACTATCTTTCATGATCTCATCCACAAAACAATGGAAGACTATTTGGATGATATACTAGCCAAGTCAATGCTTCACAAGGATCATCTACAAGTATTGGGACCAATCTTTGACAGAATGCAGGAATACAAAGTCTTTTTAAACCCAAAGAAATGTGCATTCGAGGTCACAACAGGAAAGCTACTAGGGTTCATAGTGTCACATAGGGGCATTGAAGTAGACCCAGAGAAAGTCAAAGCAATATTGGACATGTCACCACCATCAAACCTAAGGAAACTAAGGGGGTTACAAGGAAGGCTCCAATCAATTAGGTGCTTCATAGCTTAGCTAGTAGACAAGTGCCACCCATTCCAACATCTACTGCACAAAGACATCAAATTCATATGGATAGAGAAATGTGAACAAACATTCCAAATATTCAAGGAATACCTCCTCAAGTCTCCTATATTGGTGCCACCAGTCCAAGGTAGACCATTGCTTCTGTATATCTCAGCAATGGAATCAACATTAGGAGTACTCTTGGTACAACATGATGACATAGCTAAAGAAAGAGTCATCTACTATCTAAGCAGAACATTGGTAGGATATGAGCTCAACTATACACCAATTGAAAAATCATGCCTTGGAGTTTTCTTCACTTCCCAGAAGCTGAGACATTATATGTTGAGTCACCAAACAAAGTTGATAGCACATATTGATCCTTTAAAGTACCTCCTAAGCAAAGCAACACTCACCGGATGACTTGCAAAGTGGGTAATGATCTTAAGTGAGTTTGACATTGAGTATGTAGATAGAAATGCCATCAAAGGGAAAGTGATTGCAGACCAACTAGCAGAGGCACCTATTCAGTATCATCAGCCTATCATTTTTTACTTTCCCGATGAATCTATTATGAAACTACAACCAATGATCAAGGTATGGAAACTATACTTTGATGGGTCATGCATGAACCATGGTGTAGGGGCAGGAATAGTGCTAGTCACTCTAGATAATGATATAATTCCAAAATCTTTCAGACTCAACTTCCCCTGCACAAATAACATAGCAGAATATGAAGCACTGGTCATCGATTTAAATATAGAAATTCAATGGAGAATCAAGAACCTTAAGGTCTACGGAGATTCACAGTTGGTCATTAGCCAAGTCAACACTACCTCCTCAAGTCTCCTATGTTGGTGCCACCAGTCCAAGGTAAACCATTGCTTCTGTATATCTCAACAACAGAATCAACATTAGGCATACTCTTAGCACAACATGATGACATAGGTAAAGAAAGAGCCATCTACTATCTAAGCAGAACATTGGTAGGATATGAGCTCAATTATACACCAATTGAAAAATCATGCCTTGCAGTTGTCTTCACTTCCCAGAAGCTGAGACATTATATGTTGAGTCACCAAACAAAGTTGATAGCACATATTGATCCTTTAAAGTACCTCCTAAGTAAAGTAGCACTCACCGAATGACTTGCAAAGTGGGTAATGATCTTAAGTGAGTTTGAAATTGAGTACATAGATATAAAGGCCATCAAAGGGCAAGTGATTGTGGACCAACTAGCAGAGGCACCTATTTAGGATCATCAGCCTATCATTTTTTACTTTCCCGATGAATCTATTATGACACTACAACCAGCGATTGAGGTATGACAACTATAATTTGATGGGTCATGCATGAACCATGGTGAAGGGGTAGGAATAGTGCTAGTCACTCCAGATAATGATACAATTCCAAAATATTTCAGACTCAACTTCCCCTATTCAGGATCATCAGCCTATCATTTCTGAATTTCTCGATGAATCTATTATGACACTACAACCAGCGATCGAGGTATGGCAACTATACTTTGATGGGTCATGCACGAACCATGGTGCAGGGACAGGAATAGTGCTAGTCACTCTAGATAATGATACAATTCCAAAATCTTTCAGACTCAACTTCCCCTGCACAAACAACATAGTAGAATATGAAGCACTGGTCATCGGTTTGAAGATAGCAATTCAATGGAGAATCAAGAACCTTAAGGTCTAGATAGATTCATCGTTGGTCATTAGCCAAGTCAACAATGATTATATGACAAAAGATGAGAAGCTAATACCATATAGAGCATAGATGGAAATATTGCGCACTAAGTTCCAATACATCTTCTTCGAGCAATTACCACGAGCTCAAAATAAAGTGGCAGATGCGATGGCTACCATAGCATCACTTATCGATATACTAAGAAATGAAACACGATTCTAATTTCTAGTGGAGCAACTCATGGTGCCATCCCATCAAGCATCCATCACAGAATCAACATGCGTCCTTGTTGGTCCTAGAACCCCATGGTACCAAGATGTATACAACTACCTCCAAAATAGTGTCTTACCCCTCAACTTGTCTAGAAACTAGAGGAAGTCCCTCATCTGCCAAGCCTCTAGGTATACCATCCTCTCAACTACTCTATATAGACGAGGTCTAGATGGAACACTAACACGATGTCTCACTTCCACAGAATTCTAGAGAGCTATGTATGAGGTACATGAAGAAATTTGTGGAACCCACGAAGGTGGCAACAACTTAGCTAAAAATATCATCCATATGGGATACAACTGGCCCACAATAGAGACAAATGTAAACAAATATGTACAAAGGTGTAGGCAATGTGAGATTCATGAAGACCTCATCCATGCACCAACCCAAGAACTAAATCCTATCACATCACCATTGCTATTTTCTATGTGGGGATTTGACCTAGCGAGAAAGATCACACCTTCTTCAACAAATGGACACAAATAAATTATATCACCAACAGAGTACTTCCCTAAGTGGGTAGAAGTAATTCCCCTCACTTACATAACTAGAAAGCAGATATCAATGTTCATACTTAACCACATCATCTGTCGATACAAGATCCCTCAAACCATCTTGATAGATCATGGTACGCCTTTCCAAAACAAATATGTTGAAGAGATATGTGAACAGTTCCAAATCAAACAAGGATTCTCTTCATTTTATTATCCTTAAGGGAATGGCCAAGCCAAAGCTACAAACAAAATGATTTTGAAAATCTTGAAGAAAACAATGAATGAATCAGGACGAGACTAGCATTTAAAACTTAGTCTCGCATTATGGGCATACAGAACTAGCATGAGAACACCTATAGGAGAAACTCCTTTCTCCCTAGTATATGGATTAGAGGTGGTTCTACCCCTTGAAGTGGAAATCTGATCCTTGAGGATATCACTAAAGAACTTGATTTTAGATCAAGACTATAGAGTAGCAAGGCTCAGTGAACTAGAATTACTAGATGAAAGAAGACAACATGCATTCAACCACTTACAAGGCTCTCAGAATCGCCTTGTAAGGAACTATCATAAGAAGGCGAGGTCATGAACATTTGAGGTAGGAGACCTTGCCCTCATGGAAAATCAAAAGAACCAAGTAGAAAGAGTGAAACCAGGAAAGTTTGACCCTAACTGGCTAGGACCATATGTCATTATCAGCTCTACCCAGAGTGGGGCATACCAACTGGTGACACTAGAAGGAGATCATCTCCCCAGATACATCAAGAGCATGCACCTCAAGAGATTTTATGCTTGAGGTCTCAATGGTTAAGGCACCTATCTCCATTTCCAAAAATACCAAAAAAATAAAAAAATACAAAATGTTACCTTGGTGAAAACCTGGCAAACAGGCGCCTTGGCAACAACAAAAAAAATAAAAAAAGAAAAAAAAGTAAAGAGAAACAAAATCACTCTCTTAGTGAAAACTTGGCAAACAGGCACTATTGAGTAGGTACCTTGGTGAAAACCTTGCAAACAGGCGCCAAGTATTCAAATCCATCTTTACCATCAATGAACTCCAAGATCAAAATCTTGAGCACACTTCAAATGCAAGACTGACTACCAAGCTGTATCAGAAGCACATTCCCTCTGAGCATTGACACTTATCCATGGTTAGTACCGGTCCACCAAATTAGGGGGCGATTCTAAATGTCCTAAAAAAAAATCTAAAAATAAGAAAACCCATTAAAAAATCCCTAAAAAATTAGAAAACTCACCAAAAATCCTAAAAAGATAAAAAATCCTGAACAAATCAATCTCCATAAAAAAAAATCAAAAAATTGCAAAAATCCCAAGCAATAAAACCAACTCGGTTATCAAGAGAGCAAGAGGGTGATCATGCCCAGTCAATCAATGTCACAATCATGAGCTTTGCAAATTAGCATTGGGCCCATATGACACAACTTTATCAATCTATCAAATCTATCAGCAAGCAACTGGCGACCAAGCCAATCTATCAAATGTCATAATCACGAGCTTTAAAAATCAACATTGGGCCCATTTGTCAGCTTGATTAGCCATAAAAAATAATCAATCAATCAAATCCTATCAATCATCTTACACAGTGATGGATACGCTCAAAAATAGACAGGTTAGTCTTATACGAGTCAACTATTACTGAAACCAAAGACCCTCAATCAATCAAGCCAATCAAGCCTATCAAAAGTGTCGAGCCAATCAAGAGAATCCAACTGAATCAAGGAACCATAAAAAAATGTTGACTAGGTCATTTAGTCGGTCAGATGTCAGTCTATATTTTGCGGTTATGTTCTTACGCTACTCCAGGATCCACCAAGTGAGGAGAGTAGCTATGATGGATCATTACTTATTTTCTTTGATTATTTTCTGTTGAATGTTCACTTCAATTTCAGGGCCATGATGATTTAGGATAAATGCGGTAGGCACTGTCACTTATCTGGAAGCCATGTAGTTCCACGATCTAAGCTTAACCCTAGGAAAGAATTGGACATTCCTTCTCTTTTATTTGCTTGTTTATTTACCAAATAGAATCAAGAGCTCATGGTGCTATTTAGATAGACTCTGGGTGCGTTGTAGTTCTATCTTGATTCTATGGTCTTTCCTTTTTGGCAATCAAGAGCTCACAATGCTATCCAGATGGACTCTAGGTGCATATGAGTTCTATCTTGTTTGCTTTCATCTTTTCTTTACAGAATCAAGAGTTCACGATGTTATCTAGATGGACTCTGGGTGCATAGGAGTTCTATCTTGGTTTCCTTTTTTTGGTTTATTCAGAGGGAAAAGCGGTATCCAGATGGTTAATATCTGGGTGCTTTTGACTTTCTTTCTTTTCAAATAGGGAACATAACTGAACCCAGATGGTCAATATTTGGGTGCACTAAGTTCTCTTTCTATTCAATCTCTCCACTCCTTCCGATTATCAAGAGGTGGTGGCGGTATCCATATGGTATGTGATCTGGATGCATTGGACACTCTTCAAAATTTCATAAAAAGATGCAATGATGACAAATATTGGAAATAGGGGCAGCGACTTGGGTCACTCATCCTTTCTATCAAAAAAGAAAAATTCATTTCTATCATTTCATATCTATCCAATCAATCCCAGAGAGAATATTTCCAAACTAAACTTCCTTCTAACTAACACATGCATTACTCAGATATTTTTGCATAGTAGATTGCATTCATTTATTAAGAAAAATCCAAAACATGTGCATAGTAGATCATATAATCAATGCATCCATCATCAATAACATCATAACTAACATAAAAATGCATTCATAATCATCATATAGTGATTCACATTTTCAACAAATTAATGCTCATGTTGCGACTTTTCACTCAAATTTGTTGAGGGGGCATAAATACACCTACTATCGCCAGGGCAAGCTGGGGCAAGCTCAAAATCAGAGAATCTTTGACACACTGCGAAAAGTCACATGCATCAAAGAGGGGCAAATGTAGACACCCTAAAATTGACAGACTTGCAACTTGACATTAAAAATACTAATTTTCATCTATTAATTAATGATTTTTTTATCGTTAATTAATCATCTATTTTCTTCTAAATTCATTTCATCTATTAATTAATGGTTTTTAATCATTAATTAATCATCTATTTTATTCTAAATTCATTCCCCAAATCATCTAAACAAATTCCCAAAATTAATTAAATAATTAATTTTATTTAATTAATTAACCTTAATTGATTAATTACCATTAATTAATTAATTAAATTCAATTTCCTATAGTTTAAATCAAAATATTTAAACTTGCTAATTAAATTCTTCCAATTAAATCAATTTCAAATTAAATTAATTTAATTTCATCAATAAAGCAATTCTAAATAAAAAAGAATTCAATTATCTCACATGTTGAAAACTTTAATTAAATATTCATTTATCTTCAAAGAGATAACTCCAATCAAACCACATGGGTTACTCCACCCATCTCTCCAGTTCACATGGGTAAGTCCACCCATCTCTCCAGTTCACATGGGTAACTCCACCCACCTCTTCAGTTCTAAAAGGTAACTCACAATTAACTCTTTAGTCAACCAAACTCTATCTCCTCTTTACCAATTGAAGAGGTGGAGTTTACTGATGGCTTCTCCAGTTTCCTTTGATCTCAACCGTTCATCTCCCTATCTATGGGATTGATCTCAACCATTTATTTCATCTTTAATTCCTATATAATAAACCCTTCATAACCATTTGAAGGATCCAAGATTTCAAGCTCTCATGCGCCATTACTCTGTCAGTTTGGTTCTAGCATTCAAGCCATCTTGCAATCACACACACATTTCAAGTATCAAATTCTCGATGCTTCTCAAGTCATATCTATGCTGCCCACACCAATACTGAGCATCAAAAACAACATTTTAGAAGGAGTAGAGAGAGACAATAGAAGCTTCAAGCACTTTGGGGTTTGAATTCATTTGTTTTCCTTTCTTTGCTTGTACATTTTATTGGTTACATTTCAAGTTATTCGTTATTGGTAGCTTTGTGTATTGGATTTTTATCATTGTAAACCGTTGCTACTAACCTTAGCCTTTGGAAAGCTTGGGAACCATGAATCATGAAAGATGAGGCATACAATATGTCACATTGATATCAGATCCCTTAAAACACATTTGAAAAACTCATCCTGCTAAACATAAAAAAGGATAAACTCCTCTTCAACTTGATAATTGGCATCATCAAACCTAGAAGCATAATCATTTCATAAAGATATAGAATGATCCCTCATTCTCAACTGATGCAATTTGAGAACAAGATCATATGGAATGTATGCCTCTAGCTAAAGAAAATCTTGTGGCACATCATCCCAAATCTAATTTGCCTGCAAATGAAACAAATCAAACCGCGGTACCAGTAAATCAACATGTGGCCCATTTTCCATATCCTTCTCTTGACCCAATCTAGTGCTGCATGAAACACCATCAAAATTATCCATATGTTCATTACAAGATAGCATGTCTACACTTGTGTTAATTATGTCACAATAATCAGTACTCACATCAATTCTCAATGCATCTAATTATGTCTTGGAGATGTAGTTATCTCCTACCTTTGTATTACATTAAATACTTTGCTGGAAAATTTCATAAACCATTTTATTAATGACCCATCATCATCCACTTCATACATATTTTCATGATCCATAACACCATCAATTTCATAATTAAAATTAAAATCATGTTGTATATTTTTTAGTTCATTTATTGAACCCTCATAATCAGAATCACTATCCATCTAGTGATTTTGCTCATTCTTGTCTACAAATAAAAACTCACATGTTGAAAACCTTTCAAAAAAATCATGAGTGGTCACTATCTCACATTCTGGCAAAACATATTCTTGCTTTAACTGAAAAGTATGAGTATCTGTATTAGCACATCTAGACCCTTTTCTTGGATTATAATCACTACAAGGCTGCCACTAATCCTTCTTTGTTATAAATTCCTTGGATGAGTATTCTTTCTCCAACATTCCTATGTCAACAACATCATCATCTAGGATAAAAAAAAGTTCATCATTATCTCAAAGGAATCATCATTCTCTCCCTCCTTACTCACAATTGACAAGTTACCATTGTCTTCACAGGGATGCATAGAAACCATCATCTTGTCTTCACAAACATCATGTTTATTATGGTACCAAGATTCCTCTTTCTCAATGATTTCCTCACACATTTCTTCCCTACATTCTTATGCAACATAAAAATGGGTTGCCGGATATATTGCTCACCTTCATTATCAGCCTTAACAATTTTTTAGGGAGCATCACCATCTAGAAATCTAATATCATCAACATTCAATGGAACATCTGCTTCTTCATTTCCCACCTTTGACTGTAAAAAATTTATTTATATTTCATTATAGATAGAGTAACTAGCCTCCAAATTATTTGGTGTGTAACCCTTATATATATTTGTCTCTGCATTAGCAACATTATACCATTCTTCCCTAATTGTTCTAACAACAATGTGAGGAGCAACTATTTCCTAAAAAAAACATTTTTCATTCAAATTTTCCTTTGGATCACAATTTAAGACATGGTTAGCAGGGGTAAATACATTTTGATATTGATTTTCACTTCTTCACTGATACCCTTCTGCTACTCTTGGGACATTATGATGACAAAACCCAACTGATAGAAATCTTTTTGGGATCCCAAACTTCAAATTATTTTCAATATCCAATGCTATTATAAAATCATGATGTAAGGTTTTAGGATCGTTGTCTCTTAACAAGAAACTCATCTTTTTATCAAACGCACCAAAGTAAACAACCAAACACACAACACAATTTGGTCTAAAATTTATTGGGATTTGACCCAATGCCTTTGTATTCTAAAATTGAAAGGAGGGATTAGCTCACCATTCTCTATTTGTATTTCCATGGTATTTTTTTATCATTATAGCTGGATTAACCCTCTTTCCAAACTGCTCTAAAAAAGCTGAACCTAATTCTTCCCATGAAGAAATAGAACTTTTTGGTAAAAATGAAAACCATTGTTTGACATCTCCTATTAAAGACTGGATAAATAATTTCATAATGCTATCCTCATATTCAATATCAAAATCCTCAAGTAGATATGTGAATTTTCTAAAATGCTTCTCAGCACATTCCTTTTTTCCTCCACTAAATCTAGGCAAATTTTTTCTGAACTCTGGTGGAAAAGAATTTGGGTAACCCTGGATGCCTTCAAAATTTAGAGCATCATAAAACATACTGCTGAAACATTTCCTATTATATTGTTGTGACATTTTAGTAGGTATGGTTTCCACTGGATGTATGCAAGGTATGAAATATTCACTAAATACTTCCACTTGCTATTAACTTTAAATCATAATAAATAAATGATTACAATTTTATTATTCTTCCCTTTTAACAAGTGCTGGTCACTTTAATAGGAAAAAATTTAACAATAACTATTCAATGAGAAGAAAAATACCTGGAAGTGATGAATTTTTTGCACAAATACTGATTTGGAATCACTTTCTCATCATCATTGAAAACCTTGATAGAGTCGCCGCCTCTTTGTAGAGGCACAATTTTTAAAATCCGAGAAACTTCTCTCAACTATATTCTTCTTGAATATCAGCAAATTCATACAAATCCCACTGATTAGGGCTTCATACAGATTCCTCCTTTGACTATATTCTTAGTCATTAAAACCCAAACATATTTTTCATCCCCTCTGCAAGTTCCACCTCATTTCCTTTCAATCTTTCTCTAGAGGTGCATACTAGTGCACCAGAGAACTCAAAGTCACCACTCACAACAAGTGAGATGTATATTTATAATATTTTGTAAGATGGATTTCTTAGACACTCTTTCAATAAAAAATAAGATCTGAAATTACTTTATAAGTTAAAGGAATTTTTTGTATCACACATGACTCTATGACAACCTGACTCTTTGGTTAATTCAGCAAAGAAAGGAAACAATTCTCTTAAACTTGTTTATCATTATACCAAAACTTTTACTTTCTCCCCAGCAGAGTCACCATTTTTTTGGTTCCTTAAAAGGATTTACACTATTGACAGCCACCAGTACACCCTTGAATATATCCTACAAAGTAGCCGAATCCAAAATTCATAGAACTATAAGAGGACTGGATAAACTAACATGGATACTAACTTATCCCTTTAAACTTTAGGTTCTGATAAACCTAGGGGGGACACCCTTTGATGTTTCTGAATATAGATTAAAATTGTGATAACCATTATTGCGAGCAAAAAACTCATACAAAATCCAACATAACTAAGATATACCAGATAATAGCTAATCATCTATCGAATCTTAACCTTTTGGAGCATGAGATGTAATAACTTACTAACCAACAACATAAGTAAAGATATTATTGATTGAAATTATTTTGTTGTAGCAGATAACAATAAAACACGAATAACCTTATATATGTATGATTCTTCAAAGCCCAGATCAGTGCCTAATCCATTGGGGTATCAGAGTCATTAGTAAAATTATACAATATGGTTTCATTTTATATCATAGATATAAGAGTACTGCCCTACAATATCTCTTCAAAAATAACACTAGCTCAGAATACTTATCAAAATCCATGTATGACTTTGTCAGATCTACACTATTAATCCACCATTTAAATGTTCATTTAGATCATAACATGAATCAAAAGTTACATACATCATAACAATGCACTAAATGAGATAAACTCTTGATTCATTTCATTTAAAACTTTGACAAAAATTTACAAAGGAGAGATGTGAGCCACCATTATATATCAACTGAATCTCTTCTATTTTATTATATAATACATCTTCCAACTCCATGAAAACCCTTACAGAAAATCATACTTATTTCATTTCAAAATACTTTTTGGAATCTTATAGTGTTATTCCCTCTAAGCTAAGACATGCTTCCTTGATTCCTCCAACTTGAATCCTCTTTTTTCAAAAGGCCATGAAATCCCCTTTTATAAAACAAGGGGGCCAACAAGGTTCATGCCAAACAAGAGAAAAAACCATCATTACAACCAAAACCATATGACACCTAGACCAAAAGAGACAAAATATTTCAGCCTTCCATTGTAACTAATCCTCCACGCTTCTTACATGTATAGTAAAAAAACTAATATGTTTGATAAGGAAAAAACAATATCTCTAAGTGGGTTATATTTCTCCTAACCCATTCAAGTATGCCCCGACTGAGTCAGTTGGCAAAAAGAAGGCTACTTCCAGGGGAAAACAAACACCAGAGCTGAGAAAATAACACACAAATCATGGCTACAATGTAAGAAAAACCAGGATGAAAGATTCTCATGAGAACTCTTTCAAGAACTCCCTAATGCTCTAAAAGCATTTCTGGAAGACAGGCCCAAGAACTTGGCAATTCTTGATTTACTACTCGAGCCAATGATTTAGGGGAGTGGATTCAAAGAGTACAAAGAAGGTGAAGCTTGAATGATTTACAAGCTTGCAAGTCAGTCCTTCTTTTAATACCTCTTTAGAAACCCACTCCCATTTTAATGCCTCTTTAGAAATAATGCTCTTCCTATACAAATTAGTCCTAATACTCTTTCTGCATCTCTATCCACAAACGTTGCTTATCACTAGCAACACCCATTTTCAGTTATGTCTGAGCAAATTGGCCATGGAATGGTTACATTTATAACTCATTATATCCTCATCCAATTGCATATAAAATTTGTTCTAACAATCACCTCGCACTGCTCACAACTGTAAGTGTAAGGAACTGAGTAATCAGAGACTTGTCATTTTCTCATTATGATTCCTACTGGAAATATCTTGATTCTCTGCAAATTTAAAACTGTTGAATATTCTTTATTTCTTGTGTGGGTCTTTCCATATTAGTCTCTATAACAAGATTACCCTATTATGCTTGTCCATTTATGGCACTCTGTAGCTAAGCCCATTTCTAGCAACCTTCTCTTTAAACAAAAAATCAATCATAAAGGAAAATGCCAAAAGATAAATGATCGTAGTCAACATTGCTTTGACTAGTCATAGTGCAACTTCCTGCCCTATGGAAACATTTGACAAGTGAGAAAATCCATCTGTTAACCATCTCAACACAAGGCTGGCACCTGTTCTTTCTTATCCTTGCAACCACCGACAGATAAAAAGTTACCATGGTTAATTAACAATCATTTAACTGTGGTTTAACCTTAAGCCACCATAGATTGGCCCTTCATATTAATTTGCCACACGTCATTATTCTATTTTATTTAGTCTTCCAGGTGGCACCCCTATTTGTTGAATCTTTCACCATGTCGCCCATCTACTTGGCATGCTCCATCCACATGTCACTCTTGCATGATCACGTGAAGCCTTTTCTTGCTGATGATTCATATCGAGTGATCATATTGAGGACCACCATCTGTCAGGTGTCTGCCTACTTGGATAAATTTCTAACCTATCTTGACTGTCACATGTTATCATCTCACGGTTTGTTACCTGATCACGGGTCCACCAAAATTATCTTCCTGACCACCAACTGTTCACCACTAACCACCGACCCGTTACCTTGACGAGGCCAAAACCGCATGCCTTATAGGCACTTAACATGTTTACGTGCAGATATACAAATATGAAATGTTTCCTTAACATTATGAATGTGGGATAAATATCCTAAGGCTTTCTTATTGTAGACTTTCAAACAATGACGCCATTGAATCCTTGGTGCGATTACACCCGGTCTAATCATGCCATTAACTCCAATATAAGATTGAATTATCTCATTTCCAGTTTTTTTCCCTTCTAAATTTGATTCGAGAACACGCAAATCTTTTGCAACACTGAAAACTTCCATGACAATTGACCCAAAACTATAGAAAAACAAAATAGGTACTCTCAGAAATGAGAGTACCAACAGTGTCATTAAGATCCTCATCCTTAATTGTCATTAAGATCCTCATCCTCATCCTTAAAAATATTACTATTTTTAGTTAGATCTTATTGCTTGAGAACATTGTCCATCTTAAGTGATTAATTTAATTAGTAATATCCTATTTTTATTGAGACCATAAGTCTATCCCAAGTAGGAGAAAGATACCATCCATATCGAAAGCATCATGCTTTATAGGATCTTATTTCACTGAGGTTATCTAAAACCTTCATCAAGTCATCAAAATCATATCAAATTGAACCTTGAGGCCCTTCCCTCATAATCAATATCAAATAAAATCTTGAGGCCTTGACCTCACATCCAACATAGAATCCAACATATTTGTGGCCCTTCCCCCACAATAAAAAATTCCAAGTATTTCTCCTAGTCCTAAGTTCATCTCTCACATTTGACATCTTTCATCCTCAAAATTCTATCTTAATCATCCCTAATCTAGCCTAATCCATCTAATTAAGGTCTGATTCATCATCCCAATATCCATCCTAATCATCCATCATAATCCACATCAACATCAACTTTTCTTCATCCAATCTCATCGTTCATCCTTGATCCAATCTAATCACATAATCATCATTCTAATCCAATCCAAAACCCCAATTTAATCGTCATGAAGATTGGTTCAAAAAATAGTTAAGGACTTTCAAATTCATAATCCCAATCCTCAAACCATACCTCCAATCTAACCAACCTATCAACCACATCTATACAACTCATACATGTCTCACAATAATCCAACCCCTCACTACTCATATCTCTCATCACAACCCACTTACCAAGTCAATCCCATAACATCACATCTATCTACCTATTCCCTGTCAATTATACCTCAACACATCATACCCAATCCCAATCCATCTCACATTTATTATCCTTCCTCTACCCATGACAAGGGAAATCCATCTTATTATCCTTCACCCACATATGATTCCCTCCATAGCCACCTTTCCCAAGAGATTGAAGAACTTCAAAATATTGTCCTTAGCCTAAAAAATGGGTGTCAAAAGAAAAGGTTTGCCTTTAAAGACATATCCTTGCCAATTTTTCCAAAACCATCATCCTCATCTCCCATCCAATCCCAATCCTCCACCTAATCACCCATCCATTAATCTTAATGTCTAAAATCATAATCCCAATCCTCCACATAATCTTAACTCTCCAAAACCCACATGATCCCCATCTTGCAATAAATTTTCCATTGAATGGATCCAAGGGCTAGTATGGAAGTACAAATCCCCAAATCAAGTTGTAAAATCCCCTCAAGTCATGAACCCACCACCGTCACCTCCAAATCAAGACACATCTAAATATCCTAAGTCTAATGAGTCATTCATCCCTCCATCCACCCAAGTTGAATCTTCCTCTTCTCCTCTATATCTAATAATTCCTCCAAATTATGACACCTCTCCATCTTATAAAAAATTTCCATAGAAAGATCCCATCCTTTCATATCAAGATCCACTTATCCTCCTCAACCCACCGCTTGATCCCATTCCTAATCAATATCAAGACATCCCTTGCATTTCATTCATTAATGATTCCTCTCCTTGTCAAGAGTTAACCTCCACTTACCCTCCACTTCATGAAGACATTCCTTGTATCCAATCCACTAATTCCCCCTCATGTCAAGATCAAATTACTACTTCTCATGTTCTCATCCCCTCCACTCCATTGCATGATCCCCTTCCATCTCAAGATCCACCCATCCTTTCCATTCCATGACATAATCCCCTCCAAAGTCAAGGTCAAAGTGATGGTAAAATGTTTCCACCCTATAAATTCCTCATGTTTCGATGAGCTTTATTGATATTTTAAGGTTTTGAAAGTGTTCTTTAGCCTCTAGAATGGTTAGGTTTTAAGGTTTTATGTTATAAAAATGTCTAAGTGTTGGATAAACCCTTGTTGTTATGTTATGCCGTTACCTTTTACAACTTAAGCATCGGGTGTCATCTTCATTTAAGGGGGATCAATTTGTTTAAGTCCTAATGCCATAAGTGACTAAGTGTCAACCCCTTTTAATTTTTTCACGCCTTAAGATGCGATTTTCGTGTTAGATTATCTATTTATCTTCACTTATTAATTAGATCATGTTGATTTAATTATTAAGTTATCTATGTACTCTTTTTTCACTTAAGTTGTCTCTTAGGTGCATATAATTAATATTTTATATTAATTATATTGCGCAACCTAGCTTTTACCTTTTTAGGGTTTCATTCACCTTTAAGGTTGAACTTTGGTAATTATTGTTTCATTACCTTGGAATAGAATTTGATCTCACTCTGCTGAGATTTTCCAAGCCTTTACTTTTGTCTCTCTGGTTTCATTTCAGCAATAGGTTATTTGCATGCAGGTGTTCTTGGTGATCTGTGAAGTTGGATTTCTCAACTTCTACATGGTATCAGAGCTTCCCTACTGCTGCCTAGTCTGAGGGTTTTTGAAGTCGTGTTTCACAAATGAAAGCCACAGCTTCTTTGTGTTTTTTCTTTCATTTTGGAGGAGGTGCTATTTTCAAGAGCACTTTGAGCCAAAATGGACTCCACCATTGCGCTTAGAAGGCCTGGGAGAGTCAAAAATATATAAAGTTCACTATTTTTGGTCACAGTGACCCCTGAGAAAATTTTTCTCACTCTTAGGCCGTACGACACAAAAATCGAGGAAAAAAAATAAAAAAATGCAAAAAAAACATTTTTAGGGCATTTGGGATGCGCAGTCAGAGTGCAACTAGAGCGGCCACCCCCATGTCACCCCGGCCTAGCCCGACATCGGCCACCGGTGGAGCAACCGCAATAGCACTGCCACCCAGGAACAACCCGACCCCCACCGCCCGCGGCGCTTGCCATCGACCCGCCACCAGGTGCCGCAGACAGCACGCCAGGTGATGTCACTGTTGATGTCACTGACCAAAAATTTGTTTTTCGACATTTTTCACAATTTTTTGGCAAGACGGGCCTGCGACATGCCAACGACTGTCAAATTTTTTCTTGGGCTCTATGACAGTCATTTGACCATCAAATTTTTTGCCATGACTGGTTTTTTCCAGTGAGCTCATTTTCAGAGGAGCAGTTGGTTTTTCAGCCGTAACTTATGCATACAGTGTCCTTTTTTGGAAAACAAAATATTGTCAGAAAGGTGTTTCTGAGCTGGACGTAATGGTGCTAGTCTTGATTTCTAATTCAACCATTTGATCTCTCAATTTTGGTGTTAAATTAGAGGCTTCTATTTCCTCCATCTTTGCATCTGGCGTCCAGGTTTTCTTCTGATTTTTTGTGCTTTCAGTAATTGTTTCTTTGCTGTACGGGGTATAAAATTATACATTATGTGGGGGTGTTTTTTTCTTTCTGTCATTTAAATTCAGAAATGACCCTTCTACTTCCGTCTTCTTCTTCTCTCAATGTCAGACCCCTCTGTGGTCCGATTGACACCACACAATTATCACACCTGGAAAGCACACATGACTAGGCTACTCATGTCACGTGGCTTATGGTCATGTCTAGATGAAAACAAACCTGTCTTGCAGTGTCTTTTTGAGGTTCTTTAGCACAGGAACAAAATGGATGAAGCCATGTGATTGATTGCACTGAACATCTCTGACAGTCTCCTTTTCATCTTGATGGTTTGACAACTCCTAGGGCATTTTGGGGCAAGTTTTTAGATTTGTTCGGCACAGTGAATGAGTTCCAGACACTACAACTTGATGTAGAGCTGACTACTTTGACTCCTACCAGCTTTCCCACTATGGAGGACTTCTTGATGAAGTTCAAATCTCTACGCTCAGTTTTGCAGGGATGTGGGGGAAACAAGACAGATGATGAGTGTATCTTCCTGATACTCTCAAAGTTGAGAGGACAGTATCAGATTTTTTCTTCTACTTTCTACTCCGCCATGGATGCTTTGGGTGCTAGACACACCATGCCTTCATTTGAGACATTCTGTGATCGGTTGACATGGGAATAGGCAAAGATCCAACAGATGGATGCTTCTGGCTCTTTTAGCCAAGCATTGGTTGCTTAGTCTTCATAGGGGAAACCAAAACAGAAAGCCAAACCAAAGAAAGATTCAGCAGGCAATGAGTATTCCTCCAAACCTGCACAAAAAACTGATTCAAAACCTCTAGCTAACCCTTCCAAGGGTAAATCTTCTTTGAAGTCTACAAGTCTACCTCCAAGACTAAGAATAAATCAGTTGAGATATGTAGCTTTTGTGGAAAGGATGGACATCCTGTTTCTAGGTGCTAGAAACATTTGGAGGCTTTAGAGGAAGCCATGTAGGAGCATCACATTTCAACTCCTCAATCCACATCCTCCCCTCCAGGGAAAGGTCATGCTCTTACTGTACGAGCAATGACTTCTAGGCCCACCTGGATTCTTGATTTTGGTGCCTCTGGCCACATGACTCACACTCAACAGTTGGTCACCTCACTTTCTCCTTGTGCTACTTCACAGATTACTCTTGGGAACTCATCTCATCTTTCAGTTTTTGGTTATGGTTTTGTTGCATTAGCTGGGGGTTCTCTTCAGGATGTTCTTTTTGTCCCTGATATTTCGATGAACCTATTGTCTATCTATCAGACTTTCCAATCTGGCTCTGGTAAGACAATTGAGTTCTCACCACATGATGTGGTTATTGGGGAGTTACATGATTCTGATATGATTGTGGCTACTGGGAGTGTTGACACTACAGCCCGCCTATACAGATTTGATGGATTTGAGTCTTCTGATGGAACAGGTTCCTGTCTTATGGCACATGTAGATTTAGTGAGCAGACTCTGGCATGAGAATTTGGGCCATGTCAATTACAGATATCTTCAGCAGATGAGCACACATGCACTTGTTCTTGGGCTTCCACAGATTACTTGCACTGATGGGGTTTGTCAGGGTTGTGTTCTTGGCAAACAACATAGGGATCCTTTTCCTCATGGACGAGCTACTCATGCTTTGGCACCATTGGAGTTGATTCATAGTGACCTCATGCCATTTCCTACTCCTTTTTCTGGTGCCAGATATGTGCTTACTTTCATTGATGACTTCTCTAGGTGCACATGGATGTACTTTTTGAAGTACAAGTCTGATGTCTTTGATTCATTTCGGGTCTTTAAGACATTTGTGGAGTACCAATCTGGTCTTTTTATTCACCGGATACACACAGATAATGGGGGGAGTATGTGAACCAAGCTTTTAGGGATTTTTGCTCTGAACATGGTCTTCAGCACCAGTTTTTAGTGCCCTACACCCCTTAGCAGAATGGTGTGGCAGAGAGAAAGAACAAAACACTTCGGGAGATGGCTAATTGTATGATATAGTCCAAGTCCATGCATTCATCTTTTTGGGCAGAGGCAGTCAATTGTGCCAACTATATTCAGAATCAGATGCCTCACAAGGTAGTTCAACATATGACTCTTGAGGAGGCTTGGTCTCATGTCAAGCTTGATGTATCTTCATTCCAAGTTTTTGGTAGTGAAGCATGGGCATTTGTGCCTGATGCTCAGAAGAGAGCAATGGAGTGGAAGAGCCAACACCTCATTTTTGTTGGCTACTGCGAGGATGTTAAGGTATACAGGTTGTTTGAACCTGATTCCAGAGAGGTCCTATTTTGACGGGATGTCCAGTTTGATGAGCACCTTCCTGTAGTAGATACCCCTCTTCCAGAGTCTACTTCACTTATCGCTACTCCCTCATCTCTTCCAGTTGTTTTTTAGGATGATGAGGATGATGATCTTGGTGATCGCCATTTACCTCCACCACAAGATCCTCCACCGATGCCTAGATGGGCTCGTATTAGAGTTGATGCTGTAGGATCTCTGTCTGGTGACCCTTCCACTTCCCATCACACCTGGTCTCATATTGCGGGTTCTAGTCTTCTGAGTCATGCTATTTGTGGTGATCCTTAGACATTTACGGTAGTGATAGGACATACTGAGTGGGACAGTGCTATGGAGGAGGAGTATTCTTCTTTGATGAAGAATCATACTTGGGATCTTTGTTCTCTTCCTAAGGGAAGAAAGTTAGTGCGATGCAAGTGGTTG
>MU227982.1:2543335-2557700 GCA_018584345.1 Thuja plicata | reverse complement strand
ATCTAATCCCCCTTTATTTATAATGGATCCAATATGGATCAAATGCCTTAATCAAAGGACTTATGTACTCCTAGGACCCCTACCAATCCTAGATCTATGAAATTCATAATTTGGTCCTACAGTCCTATTAGGACCATTAGGACATTTTACAATTTTGTTCACATTATTACAATCAAATGCCATTATAGGCCTTAAAAAATTATAATTGAGTCCCTTGGACCCCTGAGAGATCCCACCATGCATCCTTGGTGTCATTATGGTCTTCATGTCTTTGGGTGCTCCTGCACCACACTACCACCACTAAAGGAGAGATAAGGTGAAGAAAGACCTCCAAAATACCCTCCTTAGAATATCAAAGTGTGGAAAAGGGTGAGAGGGGAAAAGGTCAGTGATGACAGTGATAGTGATGAGGAAGGAAGAAGAAAATGAATTAATATTATGAAGTATGATAAGTATTTTGTTCCTCCACTCATACCTTTGAAGGGGATTCACATTGCTGATCTACAAGAGGAACTAAGGATGGAACCTACTCCACCACATTTATCACCACCAAAGTCAAAGGGAAATATAAAGAACTAGTGCAAGAAGTTGCAGAAGGAGGAGGTGATAATGTGAGTGAATGTGATGATGAAGATTGCATCATCATCTCAAAGAAGGATTTACAAATTGGGATGCCAAACCCACCTACTACCCCGGTTCCATATTTCACTACTTTTAGAAATATAAGGAAGAGTACACATAGACATGAGGAAGGAGGCTTGTAGTTACTTCCTTGAGGATGAGAATTTTGTGAAGAGTAATCCTTTCCAACAATTTTTATGGAGGGTACACCTACAAAATTGCCACATAAGGTGTGAAGAAAAGAAAGCTCAATGGCTTGATAGGTTAGAGGAGGAGAATGAGAATGAAGTAAAATAGAAGATGCAAAAGGAGTTTGAGTTAATAACCCCAGAAGAATGGAAGAAGATTGTATACCAATCAGGGGTCCTCATTCTTACAAAATGGAATATTGTAGATGTGACTTTTCATGCTATCAGGAGGAGTATACTCATGCATGGTATAGGGGTAGAGAAAGTAGATATTTCTATGAAAGGAGCATAATATAGTAGTGATTATGCAATGTTGGCCATTTGGTCATTATCCCTTGCAACACAAAAGACAGATATTGCAGAGACTAACCCAAAATTGAGGGCAAATATTACTGTTCAACGAGCAGTTGATACCTCAGGGGTAGATGCAAATAAGATGGTGTTAGAGAATGACAAGTTGGAATATGATGTTTCCAAGATAGAAAAAGATGACAAAAATATTATAAGAAGAGGTACCACCATATGTTTGGTGAATACAACAAGGAATCAAAGAGGTGCATTAAATTGGAAACAAAGATTGCTCTGTTGAAGCAAACAATTGCACATATGTCATCTTATGTTCTAGCCATCACTACACCCCCTTATTCTTCTTCACATGTCATTATTACACATGCAATTAACAAATAAACATTTCTTGTTTCTCCTACACCTCCTTTAATTGAAGAGATTGAATATTTAGTGGTCCCCTCAAAGGAGTAGTTTAAAAAAAGATTGGTGAATTAGAGGATAATATTGTTGATATTGAGAAAAAATTTGTTGCTCAATAGAAGGAAAGTGTTCAGACTATTTTGTATCATTTGAATGAGAAGATAGAATAACAATTGGTTAGCATTCATTCCTTTTATTCTTTATTTTTTGAAGTTGTACACAATTTTGATAGAGATAAAGGAGTTGTTAATCCATTGTATGAAAAATGGATACAAAGAGCTAATGTTTTAAGGTTGATTAATTTGGCCTCAAAGCACCACATAGAGAGGCCCCCAATGATTCAACCCACTTTTTTGTTAGTAAGATCACTATAGGAATTTCATATGCTTTGAGAGAATATAGAGGGAAGGATGAGAGAGCTTATCAATAGTTTCAATGGAATGAAATTTTCTCTCTTACCAAATATCATAGATCAGAATGGAAAGATTAAGTCTCTATAGATTTGGAAGGATGAATCCAAAAATAACATTGAGGCTAATGTTGATAAAATTTGTGATAATATTAATACTGGGACATTTTTTGTGTGTTTTGAAAAGGAGGTTAACTAGTGTGTAGTTAAATATACTCCTTATAGAAAGAAGGTTGATGACGCAATGGGTTTTGAATGACCAAGTGATGAGGAATATGATTCCTGGGTCAAGTTGTACGTTGAGGATTAATGGAATCACACAATCAGTCTAAAGTTGTTATGTGTGTTAGCACAACTGAGAGGGGGGTGAATCAATTGTGTGCCCAATTAATAAAACTTTAACCTCAAACACAAATTACACAATGCAAATCATAACACAAGTATTTGTTGTCAAGGAAAACCCTATTAAGGGAAAAAAACCACTGGGAATTAGCACCCACAAATAATGTACTAAGAGTATAATATCCATGTTAAGAGATTTATCCCTATTATGAGCTGAGTATTACATTTAGTACAAATCCCTATTAAAGGATGAACCCTTTTATGGGTAATACAATTACGCTCAGTAACCAAACATACTACTCAAATGTGAAGGTTAAACCCAGCTTCTGAATCCACTGCCCAAGAAGAAAATATATAGATATACTTAAAACAATGAACTGACTGGCAAGAACTTATTTTTCTTATAAAATTCCAATGAAGTGCATTAAAACTACAATCATTGCTCTCTATCAGAAGAACTCACATCCACATCTTCTCAACATTTCACTTCCATATTACAACAATAGGAAATGACTTTCCTTATACAAGTTACCACAAGCAATTAGGTTGACATATTAAGACTTTCCCAATGCATAAATAAATACATGGACACTTGCTAAGATACACACAGTACCTTGAAAAAGTAAACATTAAATATAAATCATCAATTACACGTCATGATCCATAATCCAAGCTCTCCATCCTCTAAACATGTTACACCACTGTAGTTGGTCATAAATAGGTTTTCGCATGATCACACGTCACAAATAACATCACCAAGAACCCAACAACCCAAGAATCACAAATAACATTCTCCTACATGTCTTTTGATACACCTCAAGCTTGGATATCATAACACATGCACACATCCAAGTTATCCCAAAGACACAAGGACTAACTCTATCATAATCCTCCACCTTTGTTATGAAGCTAGTCATCACCAAAATAGATATAACTTATGCACATAACCACATACAATCAAGTGACCTTAGAAATAAGGTATACATACTTCCTTCCACTAAAATCCATGCTCACATAATCTGAAACATCACACACTATCTGTACATCCCTGTCAGACCTGTCTATTCCAGACATAACTAGTCTGTCTGAGATTAAACCAATTGAATCATATATTGACATCAATGACAAAAAATGAATGTCAACACCTCAAACAACAACAATTCCAAAAATCTCCCCCTTTGGAAATGATGGAAACATATGTGAAAATTCATCAACCCAAAAGTATATTTCTTAATACAATCTTCTCAATATCCTCTTCACAGCTCCCCCTAAAATAGTAGGGATTTTTCACTTATATATCTCCTCCTTTGACATCAATGGAAAAGGGTATCATAGATCATCTCCTTCCCTACACATTTCATCATTGCAAGGTGTAAATTTTTCAAATCTCTATGCTTGCAACAAACCAAGTGGTTGATCACCCAAATATATTTGGTTGTGCTTATGCAATCATTCCCCCTGAGGAGTAGATCCAAGCATCAACTTTAGTTAATAGTATAGCTTTGATGGCTACTAGACTGATGCATTCCTACATAATTTAGTTCTCACAAGGAGGGGTTCTCACCCCAAGCATACCTTTGAGATATTCAAAGGTATCTTTTGACAAAGGTTTAGTGAATATATCTATTATTTTCTCCTTTGTACTAATGTACTCGAATCTGACTTTCTTTTCTGCAACTTTATCTCTCAAAAAGTGGCATTTGCTTGAAATATGTTTAATTTTTGAATTCATAACAAGATTATTTTACATATTCACCATGCTTGTATTATCACAATGTATAATCACTAGTTCTTAAAAGATAATCCCAATGTCCTTTAACATCTATCTCATCCAAACAATCTGCGTGCAATTTATAGCAACAACTGCATATTCTAATTTAGTAGTAGATTGAGCTATACATTCTTACTTCTTACTCAACCATGAAACAAACCTTTTTTCAAGGAAAAATGCACCACCACTGGTGCTCTTCCTATCATCAACACTTCCTTCCTAATCAACATCAGTATAAACATGCAATGTAAAATCATCAGATTTTTCATACCATGATCTGTATTCCAATGTTCCTTTTAGATATCCTGAATATCCTCTTAACAAAAACAAGGTGAGTCTCGTTAGGATCAACTTGAAACCTTGCAACAATTCCAACTGCACTAGCTATGTCTAGTCTAGTGTGAGTTAAGTACTGTAAACCTCCAATCATGACCTTGTATGTTGTCTTGAAGATGCTTTGAGATTCATCACTAGTAGTAAGCTCGCATCCAGTAACCATGGGTGTTTTAACAGGTTTACAATCTTCCATCCCAAACTTCTTTAGAAACTCATTAAGATACTTTGTTTGGGAGATAAAAATACCATCTTTACTTTGAATAATTTACAAACCAAATAAGAACTTCATTTCACCAATCATAGACATTTCAAATCCACTTTTCATTTCTTCAACAAATTTCTTGCTCATTTCATCATTGCCTCCAAAAATAATGTCTTCAATAAATAGTATGAAGTACCTTTCACCATAGTAAGATCTTGTTCTTTTAGGACCACAAAGATCTGTATGTACCATATCCAACTTCTCTTTCACTATAAATGATTTTCTCTTAAAGTTTCTCTTAGTTTGTTTTCCCATAACACATTCTCTACACATGGTATTAGTAGGCTTCACAATTTTTGGCAAATCTCGTACTGCATTGATGTTACTGGCCTCTACAATATTATCAAAATTTAAGTGACAAAACATTCTATGCCGCAACCAACTATCATCTACCTTCGCAACAAAACATATTGCCTCAATATTATTCAACTCAAATACATTACCTCTTGATTTAGTCCCTGAGGCGATCAGGTTTCTAGACTGACCTCTGATAGTACATTTTTGATTCATGAATTGTAAATAATATCCCTTGTCTATAAGTTGTCCTACACTCAACAAATTATTCTTAAGTCCATCAACCAATAAGACATCATCAATGTTAGTCTTCCCATCAAGAGATATTGAACCTACTCCAATGATCAACTTAGGAGTGTTATCTCCAAATCTGACAACACCACCATCATATTTATTCAATTTAACAAATTTATCTTTATCAGTAGTCATATGATGTAAAAATCCACTATCAATAATTGATTACTATTTATTTTCAACATGCGATACTAGGGATTTTTATTCATGAATAGGCTCATCATATTTGAAAGCAATAAATCCAATTTCATCATCATTCACACTATCATCATATACACACCTTCACTAGCATAGTAGCAATCCTTATCTTTTGAGTAGTCAAGCTTATGAAACTTAGGCTTATAATTAGGAATCCTTGTAGGACATCTAGATTAAAAGTAAAAAATCTTAATACAATAAAAAAATTCATGAGTAACTTCCCTTCAAATTTACCCTTACCTCTCTTTTCCCCTCTTGCAATTAGACCCACAAGTTCATCTACTTTCCTTTATGCTTCTTGAATCTCTGCCCACTCATCAACATATTCTCCAATTTCTTCATTTACATTACTTCTACTAGAGCTCGCAAGGCTTGATAAGGTCTTTTTGTCATTATGAACACTACCCTTGAATGCAGACTCTACTTTAGGTAAAGCATCCTGCAACTCTGCAGTCTCAAATGTGGTTAGCTTAGCAATCCGAACTTCTCTATTGAATTTTTTTTCAAGTGGTATGATCTGCTATATCGCTTGCACTTTAGTTTTGTACACAAGTTTCAATGATCTAAGAATATTTGTGATTACTTCATCTTCAGTAGATGTACCTCCTGAGTTTTTGATTCCAGTAATAGCCTCTATAACCCTTTGTACATATTCTCTGACATTATCATCATCTCACATCCTCAAAGTATCCATTTTATCCTTCTAATTATATAATTTTTCTTTCTTAGTGAGATGATCTCCTTAATATAGAGCCTCTATCCTTGTCCAGATCTTGTGAGTTGAATCAAGATCTTTAACCTCTGTAAATTATGCCTCAGAGAGCGCACTTATCAGTGCTTCCCTTGCAACCATATTACGAGAAAAGAATTTATTTTCTTTCTCAGTAACATTCCCTAATTCATCTTCTTCCTTGAATGGTTCATCCTTCCTTGTAAAAATTTAGTAGTCAATCCCCAAACAGATCAAATGAGTTCTCATCTTGTTCTTCCAACTGTCAAAATTTTTAGCATAAAATTTTGGACTCTCCTTTCTGTAGTAAGCCATCTCAGAATCTCCTCAAGCGGTTAAGATTTCTCTCAGAGGACCACAAGATCTGATACCAATTGTTAGAATAACTAAGAGAGTGGGGTAAATCAGTTATGTGTCCAATAAATAAAACTTTAAACTCAAACACAAATTACACAATGCAAATCATAACACAAGTATTTTTTGTCGAGGAAAACCCTGTTAAGGAAAAAAAACCGGTGGGAACTAGCACCCACAAATAATGTACTGAGTATAATGTCCCAGTTAGGAGATCTAGCCCTGTCAGGAGCTGATTATTACATTTAATAAAAATCCATGTTAAAGGATAAAACCTGTTAGGGGTAATACAATTAGGCTCACTGCCTAAGCACACTGCTCAAATGTGAAGGTTAAACCCACCTTCTGGATCCACTGTCCAAAAATAAAGTATAGAGATATACTTTAAAAAATGAACTAACTGACATCAAATTTCTTTTCTTATACAGTTCCAATGAAGTGCATTACAACTACAATCACTTCTCTATATCAACAGAACTCACATCCATATCTTCTCAACATTTCACTTTCATATTACAACAATAGGAAATGACTTTCCTTTACACATGTTACCACAAGAATATAGGTCAGCCTGTTAAGACTTTCCCAATGAATAAATAAATATATGGACCCTTGCTAAGATACAAATGGTACCTTCAAAAAGTAAACATTAAATATAAATCCTCAATTATGCGTCATGATCCATAATCCAAGCTCGTCATCCTCTAAATATGTTACACCACTATAGTCAGCCATAAATAGGTCTTCGCAAGATCACATGTCACATCTGACATCACCAATAACCCAACAACCCAAGAATCACAAATAAAATTATCCTACATGTCTTCTTCCATGCCTCAAGCTTGCACAACATAACACATGCTCGCATCTAAGTTATCCCAAACACACATAGACTAAATCTGTCATAATCCTTTGTCTCTCGTCTTTTTCCAGTCATCACCAAAACAAATATAACTCATGAAAATAGCCATGTACAATCCAACAACCTTAGAAATAAGGTATACATACTTTCTTCTACTCAAATCCATGATCCCATACTCTGAAACATCGCACATTGTCCGTACATCCCTTTCACTGCTTGTTCCAGTCATAACCAGTCTATCTGAGACTCTTGATGAAACCAACTGAATCATATGTTGACATCAATGACAAAAAATGAATGTAAACACCTCAAACAAAAGCAATTCCAACAATGTGTGCCAGTGTGACAACAATTTTGGTACTTCCTGTTACAATTCCCCCTTTTTTTATGCCAGACGTGCAGTCCCTATTTCATAATCAAATCTTCATCAAAGAACGCAATGCAAAGGAAAAAGTATGAGGAATAATGTTCCCAACATGCGGTTTTTTTTTTTGTCATTTTCTGTAGTTATTTTGTAACAAGAAATGCAATGCGCCAATTGAAAATGTTACACTTGTCATTCTCTAGCCTAAAGCTTGTTGCTCCTTGTTTCTATAAAAGGAAACCAAAACCATGAGAAAAGGGTTCCAAGTTCTAAGTCCTTTTGAGTCTAAAATCCAAAGTAAGGTCTATGTGAAGATAAAAACATTTTGTAAGACAATTACAAAGAATTTTTTTGAAGGATATTGTGATTATTTTTGTATGTTTTAAGCTTATGAGTTGTTATTGCATTATGACAGAGATAACTATCTCAAATTAATAAAAATATCTTTCATGGCTCATTTCTCTCATGTATACAAGTTTTATTGAGTTTTGAATGATCTATATCAAAAATATTATTTCGTTCAGTGCATTATTATGGTCTATGAAATTTCTATTCATGCTTTGGTTCAAAGAATTGATTAAATGCTTGAATAATACTTGCAGATCCTTAGGGTTTATATAAGGATTGTGATAAGTAGTTTGAGTCATAATTTTTAATTGAATGGTGTTTTAATGAAACATTAGTTCAAATCATATAGTTATTTCTTCAAATTTTGTTGTATTGCAGTTAGCATTTCATAAATTTATTTCCCAATGGAATGAAGTACTACTCATTGTTGTTATGTCTTACTAGATATGTGGGTTTATTTTCATCTTCTTTCCTTACAAAGTTTGATACAATCATGCAATTTTATCTTTATTTTTGTTAATCTTGTTGTATTGGTATCTCATACTCCATTGTAGGTGAAGATCAATGAACATTTATCTAATATTTAATACCTTCCTGATTATGTTGAGTTTAGGTGAGATTTATGTTATTTTGATCCTTTTCATGATTTTGGTGCAGAGGTTGTGAAATAATCAAGGGAATACCCTCCTGGGTTTCGCAGAGCCCAAAGTGTAGAAGGATTTGAGTTTTCCTTGTCAGTTGGTCCAAGACTAAGAGGTTGTTGGAATTGATGAACTAATTGGGAAAGATAACAAACTATGATACCTATTTGATCAAATGTTATCATTGATGGTCAAACACACTAAACAATCTATCATCACAATTGCCAATGACCCGTACTGAAGAATCTAATCTGAACACCTAAAACTGACTATGTGACACAACAACAACATGATGAACAACTGGTGAATGAATATGAAGATCGAAGTCTTATGAGGGTCAGTTTTACAAGATGATGTATTATAACATATTAGAGATTACTTGTACAACCTACTTTTTAAATTTTAATGTCTTATTTGGATTGAACGATTAATCAGTATCCTAGAATAAACACTACAACATTATTTGTTTGATCGCTAAATGACAAATTGGTACAAATTTCAAGTTGAGGTTTGTTATGAGAGTTATTTGAGTTGTTAATATTCTATTGATTTAATTGCATGGAAGATTTTATCCAAGGTTAGTGATGATTTGGAACATTCTACAAGAAGTTGAACTTAAAGTGTAAAATAACCTAAAAGCAGTTTGAATTCTAAAGAGAAAAAAATAATGGTGTTGATTAAGTGAAAAAAACACTTATGAGAGATAAAAAATTAAGAGTAAAATTCAATGGTGCTGATTAAGTGGCAAATAAAGTAAGAAATATTATAAGAGATTATCTATGAGAAGGATACAAAGGTTAGACAATTCTGTGAAGGATTGGTACAAAAGATTGAGGAAATATTGGAAGGAAAGGTTTGAGTCACATATAGTATGGAAGTGTGAGAAAATACATGACATAAAGGATCTTACAGGAAAGGTGTGCTACTATAGATCAATCACTTGTTGTTCTCTAAAAATTGCAGCAAGTTAAATCCTTTCACAAGGTTGACTCTTACATGTCTTAGTTTCTAAACCCTTTTACTAGGTGAGTCTGTAGATTGAGATTTTAATCCTCACACGAGGTAGAATTTCAAAGGTCTTTATTGTACATCTCATAGTGTACTAGGCATCTCTCACAATATCAATAAATCTCAGAAAGAGTTTTTGTAAACCTTTCACAGGGAACCTTCCACAGTGCAATAGAGAATATTGTGGGTACCATCCCCACTGTGGTTTTTCCCTCTTACAAGGGTTTCCATGAAACCAAAATTATTGTGTCACATGTGTTTATGGTGTGATGTTTTTGGTTTTCATTTACTGCTTTATGTTTATGAATGTGATCAACAATAATGGTTAATGCATCAATAATCATTTTACTATTTTGTTTACAATCGGTGATCAGAATTAGTTTAAATTGTTGAATTGGTTACTACCCTGATTCACCCCACCCTCTCAGTGCATTATGTAGACACCCTAAATTGGTCAACCAAAATCAACATGGTCAACCAAAGTCAAAAGGGGTCAAATCAAGTCAACATCATGGATTAAATAACAGTCATTTAATTAATCAAGTCTAAGCCAAAAGGGGATTAATTAAAAATGTAATTGATTAAATAAATTAGTTATATAGTTCAAATTAAATAAATCAAATGCAACCCATTAAAACCACTTACATGGCTAATTTAATCAATTAATTGATTTAATGAAATCCTAATTACTTTCAACAAAGGGGACAAATAATCAAAGAGCCAATGAGAATAAGGGATGAAGAGCACATGGACCACTCTAAGGCTTTGTTATCTTAGCCACTCAGTTAAGATTTGCTATCCTCACCACTCCTTTTGTCATCGTGTCCCCCTATTTGAAACCCATATCTCAACCTTGACCTCAATTCTATCTTGACCTTGGTTAATCAAAATCACCCCCCTACCCTTGGGAATTCCTATAAATAGGATGATTTTCTTAGTGTAATGTTACCAATTCACATTTAGAGTAAGAATTCACATTCAAATTGCATCTTGAATTGAGCATTTAGCATTTAGCATTAAAGCATTCTTGAAGAGTCTTGTTATAATGACAAAATCATTCACGATTACATAGAATTTGAGCATAAAATAAGGCATTTCATCTTATTTTGCATCTTAGATCCATATTTTCATCATCATTAGCACAATTCTTGTTCTAGGGGTTGTCACTTTAGGATGTTTTTTCAACTGAGAGCATTTGTTTAGTCCTTCTAGATAGAGATCCATGAGACACTTTTAATTTTCTTTCACTCTCAAAGTTGATTAACCTAGTTAGATCTTTCAACGTTTGATTGAAAAGTATGTTAAACTAATGTTTCATGTAGGTTTGTGAATCACAGGTTTATGAACAACATTTGGCACTGATGCAAGAGCATCTTGGGTCCTTGGCAATCCTGCTCAACCAAAAATATGTTTACTTTTGTTCTTTGGAGACTGTTCGGTGAAGTGCTCAGTTACCCTATTTCTCGGGTATCCTTTCTGTCTTGTTCTTTGTCTGCTTGGTGTTGCTTTCACTGAGTTGGTTTCTATGGCTCAATTATGTTCTTACCGAGTCATCCCTGTTTCTCGGGTATCATCTTACCGAGTGTTTGTTGTTGCTCGGTGATGCTCTTCCCGAGTTGTTTATCCTGCTCTGGCCAACTTCTACATTTAATTTCTATGGTGTATTAATGTGGGGTCTCTCATTGGGATCTATGTGGACCTAAATCTAGGTCTCACTTAGGGATTTGAGTGCCGACCTCTTTGGTGGACTCTTGTATATATTTGTTTCTTTGTTATTATTTTAGAGATCAGTTTTTGGAGGAGGGATTTTGGTATCAGATTGTGATAGAAGACTAAATTTGAAAGGAAGGTCTGTGACCTCACATGTATGAAGATCATTATGTAATTCATTGAATGTATATGGCTGAAAATGGGAAGGCCTTACAACTCGACATGTAATGAGTTTGATCAATTAATGAAAAGGCTCCTATTGTTTCTTCTCTCACTCTCTGTGTGTTGTTGCTTCCACATTATATCTGCAAGTTGGTTTGGTACTTGGGAGTTACCTAGGCCCTGAGTACTATCCCTCCATGTTTCAGGTGGTATCAGATCAAAGGTGAGATCTAGGTTCCTTCTTGTAAACCCTAACCCTAGTTGGTGATATTGTTGCGGGGTAGAAGATTGAGATCTGACCTAGAATTGCAGAGGGATTCAAGATGGTTTGTGGGAGAGGAAATGCAGATCCAAGTCTAGCTGATATGTTAAGATAGATGGCTGCAAGATTGGAAGCTGTTGAAATAGCCTAGCACAGAGGAAGGCATCTTGAAGATGTCAGTGATGATGAATTGGAGGAAGTGCAAGGTGAAGCTGCACCTGCACCTGTTATGGATCAGGAAGAAGAGAGATTCTTGCAAGCATTGACAAGTTTAAAGTCCACATCTCAGTTCAATCCTCCTGAGTATAGTGGAAAGTTAGATTCTAATGAATTGATAGACTGGATAACTTAGATGGAAAAGTACTTTGAGTATGAAAATGTATCTGAGGCCAAGAAAGTGAAGATTGCAAGCACAAAGTTGAAAGGTCATGCATCCTTGTGGTGGGAGCATCTACAATTGGATTGAAAGAAGAAAGGTAAAGACAAAATCAAGGTATGGGATAAGATGGTAAACAAATTGAAAGGCAAGTTTCTACCTTGTGATTACCAGATTAACCTGATTAGACGAATGCAAATTTTGAAGCAAAAAGATAGATCAGTAAAAGATTACACTAAAAAATTTTACAAATTAGACATTAGATCTGGACATATTGAAGATGAGGTGGAAAGAGTATCAAGATATCTGAATGGGTTGAGAAGTTCTATACAAGATGAGATCAGCTTGGTCAAGATGGAAGACATTGAGGAGGCATATCAATTTTCCCTAAAAGATGAGGATAAATTGAACAAGAGATATGAACAAAGACAAAGAGGCAGAGAGAGAAGATTCCCTAAAGGAAAAGGTATATCTCACGGTGATAATAGTAGATTTGAACCAGACAAGTCAAATTTAGGAACATCTCAAGACAAAGGAAAGAATGAATGGAAAGGTGGAAGTTCATACCGAGGAAGAGGAAATTACTCCCGAGGTGGTTATAGTAGAAGAGGGTTCCAAGTAACTTGTTACAATTATGGTGAGGAAGGACATAAATCTTTTGAGTGTACACATGCAAGCAAGAAAGTTGGTAGTAGCAGAAATGCTTTGGTGGAAGAAGAGTCACCAAATGAAGCTGAGAAAAAAGGAAATATCATGATCCAAAGGATACTATGGAGTGAGAAAGATAAGCAAGATCCTATCAGGAAAAGTTTGTTCAAGACCATATGTAGAGTTGTAGATAGAGTTTGGAAGGTAATTGTTGATAGTGGAAGCTCAGAGAATCTGGCATTTGAGGAAATGGTCACAAAATTGCAGTTGGAAAGAATGAAGCACCCGAAGCCCTATCAAATCTCATGGATCAAGGATGAGCACACATTAATGGTGAGTGAAGAATGTTTTGTGAATCTGAAAATTGGAAAGTATTATGATAAGGTGTTGTGTGATATTATGCCAATGGATTGTTGTCATATTTTGTTGGGTAGACCTTGGCAATATGACAGAAATGCTATACATGATGGAAGATTGCATAGATATACTATTTGGGTTGATGGTAAGAAACAAATCTTGTTACCTTTGGTTGAAGAATCTGTTGGTGAGTTATGGACATTTGTGAAATTTTGTTTGATGGAAGGTAGACAATTTATTAAGGATTTGAAAAGAAATGATATCTATTATGCTTTGATTCCTAACAAACTAAGTAAGAATAATGAAGATGAAATTCCTGCAGAAGTTGAGAAGTTACTCACTAAGTACAAGGAGATAATTTTAGATAATGTACCCGATGGTTTCCCACCAATGAGAGATATCAGTCATTGTATGGATCTAATTCTTGGATCTAGTTTACTGAATAAGGCACCACATTGGTTAACACCAACCGAAATGAAGACCTTAACCAACAAGATCATGAATTATTGAACAAGGGTTTGATCAGAGAAATTTTGAGTCCATGTGCAATACCAGCTATGTTGGCACCTAAGAAGAATGGAGAATGGAGAATGTGCACTGATTCAAGAGCAATCAATAAGATGATAGTGAAGTATAGGTTTCCTATGCCAAGAATGGATGATATAATGGATTGTTTGAGTGGAGCAAATCATTTTACCAAAATTGATTTGAAGAGTGGATATCATCAGATCAGAATCAAAGAAGGTGATGAATTGAAGACTACTTTCAAGACAAAGGAAGGTTTGTATGAGTGGTTGGTTATGCCTTTTGGTTTAACTAATGCACTGAGTACATTTATGAGGTTAATGAATGAAGTTTTGAAGAAATTCTTTAATAACTGTGTGATTGTATACTTGGATGATATTATAATATTCAGTAAGAATAGAGAAGATCATTTGATGCATATTAGGCAAATATTGTAGAGATTAAAAGAGGAAAAGTTGCTGATAAATATGAAAAAGTGTTCCTTCATGAAAGAAGAACTTGTGTATTTAGGTTTTGTGATTTTAGCTGATGGTTTGAAGATGGATCCTGAGAAGGTTGAAGCTATACTTAGTTGGCCTACACCTAAGAATGTCAG
>MU227982.1:2526172-2543194 GCA_018584345.1 Thuja plicata | reverse complement strand
TATGTTAGCCTTACCTAATTTTAATAAGGTATTTCAAGTTGAATGTGATGCAAGTGGAAGTGCAATTGGAGCTGTGTTGACTCAAGAAGGTAAACCTGTTGCTTTCTTTAGTGAAAAGTTGAATGATACTAAAAGGAAATATTATGTCTATGATCAAGAGTTTTATGCTATTGTTAAAGCTATGAAGAAATGGAGACATTATTTGATGCCAAATGAATTTGTGTTGTATACTGATCATAAGGATTTAAAGCATTTGGGTAGTCAAAATAAGTTGAATCAGAGACATATGAAATGGGTAGAGTATTTATAGAGTTTCACATTTGTGATAAAGCATAAGAGAGGAGTTTCTAATTGAGTTGCTGATGCATTGAGTAGAAAAAGATCTTTGTTGGCTGAAATGAGAGTTGAAATTCTTGGCTTTGATGATATGAAGAATTTGTATGAAAATGATCTTGATTTTTCTGAGTAGTGGAGAGTGTGCAGAGCACATATTCCAAATCAATCAAGTAAGTATGAACATTATTTCATTTAGGAAGATATGTTGTTTCAAGGTATCCAGTTGGGCATACCGAGAGGATCACTGAGAACTAACTTAATAAAGGAAAAACATAGTAGTGGTTTGGATGGACATTTTGGTATTTATAAAACATTGAGTTTGATGAAGGAAAGATATTTTTGGCCTTATTTGTATAAGGATGTTCAAAAATTTGTGAAAAGTTGTGGAGTTTGTCAAGTTACAAAAGGAGTGATTCAAAATACTGGTTTGTATACACCGATTACTATTCTTGAGAAACCTTGGAGTGATATCAGCATGGATTTTGTTCTTGGCTTACGGAGGACAACAAGAGGTAATGATTCCATATTTGTTTTTGTGGATAGATTTTCTAAGATGACACATTTCATACCATGTAGAAAAACATTAGATGCAGTACATATAGCAGATCTTTTCTTTAAGGATATTGTCAGATATCATGGATTACCGAAGAGTATCAACATTAAGGATTTACGAGCACTATTGTATACTTATTGAATTGCTTGGCCTTTAATCTGCCATTTGATGGGCCCAAGTTCTAACAACCCACCATGTGTCACTAAGGTGCAATGCCTTAATCACTAAACATCTGCATCTTCTCCATCGAGGGAAAGCGCCAACCATAGGATCAAAAGGAACTTCATTGATATTTAAATTATATTTTAAGCTTGGATCTAAACTGGACATGTGTCGACAAAGAGTGATGCCTTAATGAATAAAAACCTTCATCTCAATGATTAAGGCATCACGATGACCATCCGATTGAAAAGGAACTTGCTGTCGCCTAGGGTAAATAAAGTGCTTCGGGACTTAGAAAAATAATTTAGGAAAAGGTAAACTCGCTAGGAAAAAGAACTTGGCCCCACTGCAGAAAAATTAAAACACATGATGAATTTGGGACTTAAGTGGTGGAAATATTAATGAAGAAATATAACAGCCACCAAGGAGTAAGGGTTTTAAGAGTTTTTTTATAAGGTTTTTTTGCATTTGGGTCTTTAAAGACATGAACCAGGGGTAAAACCAGTGACCTAAAAATATGAAGAGGGTAAGGAAAAGACAAGGATTCATGGAATAAATCATACAAGCTAGGCTCTACCCTTGTGGGAGCCTCATTTACTCCACTTGTAGCCAAAAATGGACAGGATGGGAAATTTGGAAAACAGTTTTTAAGTTGGAAATTCAAATATTTTAATTGCAACGGTTAGATGCATTTAGGTGGGAAAATGAGTTTAGGGGCTTAAAATACTTTGTAACTACTTGGGTTTGGTTTTGGAAGTTTATAACCATCTTATAAAAACCCTTGAATTCTTGGGAGATGTTATTGTACATATTTGTGAAGGAGAACGTACGGATTGTCTCAGAAATACAATAAAATTTCAGAATTTCATAACTTCCTTTGGATATTTTGATCTCTTATTTTATTTCCTTAGTTTTTTTTATTGTTGAAATATATTGAAGGATGTATTTGAAGTTATTTTTATTTAGTTTAAGGGAGTTTTTCATTGAAGTTTTAGTCACATAGCATAGGTGTTGTAGATAGTCACTTTTCACATTGTTTTCCTTAAGCAAAATGTGGTAACCATCCCCTTTTTGTTCTAACTGTGACTTGGGGATGGATTTATGACATGTAACATATGTATTTATGCATACTAATGTAGGAATAAGATGGAGAATGTAGAAGATCATCAAGTTGGGCAAGTTGGAAAGCTTGGGTGCATGAAAATGATGTCATAAGTGTAGCAACAGAAGATCTAACTTAAGGAGGGCTTATTTTTGTGTGAAACAAAAAAAAGTACATGTCAAATAAGTGGTGAATCCTGAAGGAGGGGTTCTAGAAGTGAGTGGAAGGGTAAAAACTAGAAGGCCTTAGTTTTTGGAGTATTTTGGTGAGGGTATGGTAGAAACCTCATAGGGAAACCCTTTTTTGTTAAACTAATATAAGAATCCTTGGTTTTGGACCATTATAAGACTCTGTACCAAGTGGAATCATGGGGAAACACATAGAAATGGTAGTTCCTTTTCAAATCCATGAAATTATCCCTCTTGAGAAACCGAGTATATTCATGTTTTGGGGCAATTGGTCCAAAGTAACCATTTCTCAGATTTGGATATGTTGGAGAGGGAATTGGGTAAAGTCTTGGTTGGATTTTGGGATCCTTGGAGCCTTTGGTGTACTTGGTCTTTAGGAGAGTTTGGGAACCTTGTATTTCCCTTATAAGTCTATCTTTTCTTTTCAACCTTTATCAAATCAATAACACCCTACCACTCTGCATCGGATACCATGAGAAGAAGTTTAATCCTTCCTTTAGCAATTATCCTATATGAAATCAAATAAAGGACTCTTATGATGAGGTTGAAGAGGAAGTAGAGGTTACAAGGTTATCATTTGAAAGAATGTTACACATACAAATAAAGAATCCCAATTAGAAAGGATAACTATATTGTTAACCAACTGTTGGTAATGGTGATGAAGACTGACTTCAGAAGAATACAAGCAAGTAGAATGGTTAGATCAGTTGTTAGTTTTTCATTGTTGTCAACCAACTGATTTATGGTTTATATTAAGTTGTCATATGAATTAGAGAGAAACTTAATGGGTAGATAATAAAGATCATACAATGATGGGGAACTATTGGTATAATTGTTTTTACTTAACATTTGGTGTTGTTAAGTCGGTAAAGAAAAAAGGTCAAATCGGTAAAGATAACAACGTAGTTACCGAGTAGGGAAGTGTTAGTCTATCAAGCAAAGAAAAGATAGTCACCAAGCGAAGTTGACATCCAAGCAAGGTCAGTTACCTAGCAAGGTTGGTAACTGAGCAAAGTCAAAAAATTCATACATCGAGTGAAGATATCCACCAAAGTCACCAAGCACAGAACATAGTTTGAACAAAGATTCGATTCAAGAAGAAGAAAAAATTTAATGCAAAGACACATAGTTCAAGAAGATTCTAAGGATGAAGGTGAAGTTTTTTACAAGATCTACTATCATGAAAAGTCAAGTTCAAAATCAGAGATGTAGATTAAGTGGTAAAAGAAATTTGTGAGTTCCAAGAAAAGTGCAAGTCATGAGGCAAGGTTAACTGCTAACCAAGTTGCAAATGCATTGTATCAGTTCATTTGAGATGATCTAACGGATGAGCACAATTGAAGGAAAAACTAATCAATAGGATTAAGAGGAAAAATAGAGGCCTATATATTTATGAGTATGTATGTTTATACAGAGTTGCTGGCGAAGTGAATAGTTGAAGAGCTACCTAGAAGAGTAGTGAAAGAGTTGGAGAACTAGTCCAGAGGAGAGATTGATGAGTTGTTGGTGCCAGTAAGTTTCAAAGAAAGAACAAGGGATCTGATCAAGCAAAGGATAGTTGTAGAATAATAGGTCAAATTAGTACATTGTTGCTTAATAATATTTGTCACATAAAATCTCTTAACCGAGTGGAGCTAACAAGTCTTTTTGTAAATCCTTGAGAAAGGTAACATTCTAGGACAAATGTTTAAGTCCTCTAACTAGGATAATCCTAATAGGGTGAAGATCTTAACAGGGCTAAGGTAAATCCCCTAATAGGGTCACATCTAAAAAATGTGCATTGTAATCTTTAACCGGATTGGCTCTTAACTGAGAACACTTCAGAAGAGTATTTCTTTTTGTGGGTGACAATTCCCATGGAGATTTTTTCCCAAATCGGGTTTCCTCGTTAAATATGGTGTTACATGTGATGCTTGACAACTGTGAATATTATTTTCTTATATTATATATTGTATATCAAGTTTGTGAAGTGTTTACATTTTTTGGTTGCTGCATTTATTTGAATCACAGAGTTGAATCAGAGGTTTATATTTAAAGTGTTAAGTTATAATATTTTATGATTCACCCCCCCTCTCAGTAAACCATCATTAGTAGGGTAAACCAATAATTCATATGAGAGATAGTGCTCTGAGAAGATAAGTTTGAAGGTACTTGAGTTAAAGATCCAAAGATGCATAATAGGGAAGCACTGAAGTTGAATAGGAATACATTTTCTACATGGTAGAATAGAATGAGGCTTCACATATCTAGTATTGGAGATTATGCACTGGATCATATTGAAAATGAGTACTCACCTCCACTATTGGGTCCTTAAACACTTGAGTAGATAAGAGAGAGATGAGAACATACACAAATGGTGATAGAGATAACTTCTACTCTCACCAACATAGAGTTCAATGATTTAGAAGGATGTTCTACTACTAAGAAGATGTGGGATAGGCTTACACTAGTTTCTGGTGGAGATCAACATGTTGAGAAAGATAAGGCTGAAATCTTAAGAGGAAATTTTGAATCAATGAGAATGAAAAAATGAGAAAACATCACACCATACAACACAAGACTAAAGGAGATTTCTATTTCTATTAGAGGTGCCCGTGGAACCATTAATGAGGAAGATGTTACAAGAAACATGCTTAGAACACTACTACCTATCTATGCCATTTGTGTCTTGTATTCAAGAGCTAAGGCCGATTACACATATGGTTTTTACTTTAAATGCTACAATCGGTAAGCTAACTATTTTTGAGCTGAATGATTTTCATAATAGTTTGTTTGTTACTTCTAAGATTGAATCTGCATTCAAATCATCTTTGAATTTTGGTAATTCTAGAGATTATATATCTAGTGATGGATATGCAAGTAGTGCTAGTGAAAGGTTTCATATTTGTAAGAGTGATATTGAGGATCTATATGTTGAAGATGAAAAGAATGAAGCTGAATTTGAAGCATTATTGGCTAGGAGACTATTGAGAGGTAAAGGAAAGTACAAAGGTAAGCTACCTTTGAAATTTTTTTCATGCAATAATATTGGTCACATAGCTTCTAGTTGTCCTAAAAATAATGATAAGAAAGATAATAGAGACAACAACTAGATTGATAACAGATTTAGAAGATTCAGAGATTTTAAGAACAAAGGAAAGAAAGCATGCTATATTGTTGAAGGAGGATCATCTAATGATGACACTGATGATGAAGAAGAAGAAGAAGGTTATGTTTCTATTAAAGATGAGTATGATGAAGAAATTTACATTGAAGAAAAAACCCTAATATCACAAGTAAGTAAAAAATAATACATGGATTATAGACAGTGGTTGCTCACACCACATGACTAGTGATACTGATAAGTTTATTACTTTGAAAGAGAATAATGGTGGTAATTTTAGATTTGGAAATGATGCCCCATATCCTGTGAAAGGAAAAGGTTCTATAATTCCGCTGAACAATGCTAAGTGTGATGATGTTTATTGGGTTGAAGGTTTGAAGTACAATTTGTTGAGTGTGGCAGAATTAATTAATATAGGTCACCGAATGGAATTTAAAAACAAGAAGGTTAAAGTATTTGATCATAAGGGAAGTATGATTGCTACCAGAGGTCAATCTAAAGGTAACTTATTCTACCTTGATACATCCATGAAGAGTTGTCTATTTTCTAATATTGAAGAAGTATGGCTATGGCACAAAAGGGTATGTCATGTTAATTTTGACAGCTTAATCAAAGTGAGTAAGAAGAACAGACTAAGAGTTCTAATGAGTCTAGATAAACTAGAGAATGTGATGTGTAAGGGATGTCATGCAGGTAAGATGACTAAATTGAGATTTACAAGAAAAACCTATACTACACAAGGTATATTGGAATTGGTACACACCAACCTATGTGGTCCCATGAGAACAAAGAGCTATTATGGAGATAGATACTTCATATTGTTTGTTGATGATTATTCTAGAATGATGTTGGTTATGTTTTTAAAAGAAAAATCTGATGCATTTTAAATGTTTAAGTGGTACAAGGCTAGAGTTGAAAAAGAGACAGGGAGACAGATGAAATGTCTGATATCTGACAGAGACAGAGAGTTCACAACTGATGAATTTACACTTTTCTTGAATTAACACAATATAAAGAGGCAGATGTCTGCACCGAGAACACCACAACATAATGGTATAGATGAAAGGAGAAACATATCCATTATGGATTGTGCTATAACATTAATGATTGAGAATTAGATTCTCAAACCTTCTGGAGAGAAGCAGTCAACACTCCTTCTTATACACTTAACCAAGTCCAACTGAAGAAGGGAACTAACAAAACACCTTATGAGATCTGGTATGGACACAAACTGAATGTAAGTTACTTCAAAGTATTTGGAAGTAGGTGTTATATTCTTAAAGATGCAAGAGATGGCAAATTTGACTCTAAAGGAGATAAAGGAATATTCTTGGGATATTATCCAAATAACAAAGCCTACAAATGTTTGAATAAGAATAATAACAAAATTGTAGAAAGTGAAAATGTGAGGATTGATGAATTTGTAGAGAAGAATGATGAAAACAACAAGAAGGAACCTGAGGATTATCAAAGATTTGTCAATGTACAAACTAAGATTCTTGACACCTTACTGAAAGAACAAAGTGAGGAAGAAGATGAGTAGAGAGAGATTCCATCAAATGATAGAAATGAAGAGATACCAATGGCTACCGATCTTGTATTGGCAAGGTATGTAAAAAGACACCACTCATCAAGTAAAATCATTGGAGATAAGACTGCTAAAATTCTGACAAGAAGCAAGGTAAGTGAAAACACATGTTTAATATCTGAACTTAAACCAATAAAAGTAAAATATGCTTTAGAAAGTGAAGATTGGATAAAAGAAATGAAGGAAGAGATAGATAAAATTCAAAAGAATAATACATGGACTTTGGTACCAAGACCAAAAGATAAGAATGTAATCGGTACTAAGTGGACTTTAATAAATAAGCTAAATGAGCGTGGTAATGTAATCAAAAACAAAGAAAGATTAGTTTGCAAGGGGTATGCATAAGAAAAAGGAATTGACTATGGTGAAACTTTTGCACCTGTAGCTAGATTAGAAGGAGTAAGGATTCTACTAGCATATGTGGCTTATAAGGGATTCAAAGTTTATCAAATAAATGTTAAGTCTACATTTCTCAACAATATTCTTGAAGAGGAAGTATATATTGAACAATTTGATGGATTTTTTGAGAATACTAACCGAGACATGGTATGCAAATTGCACAAAGCACTGTACGGATTGAAACAAGCACCCCGAGCATGGTATGAAATATTACATTCATATCTAATTAAAATAGGATTTCAAATAACTAGTGACAATAGAAATGTGTATATAAAATGTGATAGTAATAACAAAGTTTTAATTGCTGAGATATTTTTTGATAACATTATCTTTGGAAGAAATGACACATTGTGCAGATATTTTGCTGAGGAGATGAGAAAGGAGTTTGAAATTTCTATAACTGGGGAGATTAAATTCTTTCTTGGAATTCAAATTCAATAGGAAAAGGATGGGATCTATATTACACAAGCAAAGTAAATTAAGGAGATCCTAATTTTTTTTGGTATGGATGACTCAAAACCGGTTGGAACACCGATGGTCACTGGCTACAAGTTATCTAAAGAGGTTGAGTCACAAGAAGTCAATGAGACACTCTACCGATCCATGATTGGTAAGTTGCAATATGTAGTGCACAACAGACCTGATTTTTCTCATGCAGTAGGGATTGTTGCAAGGTTTTCCTCTGATCCAAAGGAAACACATATGTCTGCAGTCAAGAGAATTTTTAGATATCTGAAAGGCACTAAGGATTTTGGCCTACTATAAAATAAAGAAGGAGGATTTGACTTGAAAGTCTGTACTAATGCTAATTGGGATGGAAACATTTATGAAAAAATAGTACACCCAGAGGAGATTTCTTTCTAGGAGAAAGACTAGTTACATGGCTAAGAAATAAACAAAGTTGTATAATTGTTTTTACTTAACATTTGGTGTTTTTAAGTAGGTAAAGAAGAAAGGTCAAGTCGATAAAGGAAACAACCTAGTTACCGAGCAGGGAAGTGTTAGTTAGTCAAGAAAAGAAAAGATAGTCACCAAGCAAAGTTGAAAAACAAGCAAGGTCAATTACTAAGAAAGGTTGGTAATTGAGCGAATTCAGACACCAAGTGAAGATATTCACCAAAGTCACCAAGAATGAATGAGAGTTTGAACATAGATTGGATTCAAGGAGTAGAAAAAATTTAATGCAAAGACACATAGATCAAGAAGATGCTAAGGACAATGATGAGGTTTGTTACAAGATCTACAGTCATGAAAATTCAAGTTTAAAATTAGATATGTAGATTAAGCAGAAAAACAAAGTTGTTAGTTCCAAGAAAAGTGCAAGTCACGAGGCAAAGTTAACCGCCTAACCGAGTTGCAAATACATTGTATCAATTCATTTGAGATGATCTGATGGGTGAGAACAATTGAACCTAAAAACCTAATTAATAGGATTAAGAGGCAAAAAAAAGCCTATATATTTATGAGTTTGTATGTTTATATAGAGTTGTTGGCGAAGTGAATAGTTGAAGAGCTATCGAGCATAGTTGTGAAAGAGTTGGAGAACCAATCCAAAGGAGAGACTGATGAATTATTGGTGTCAGTAAGTTTCAGAGAGAGAAAAATGGATCTGATCAAGAAAAGGATAGTTGCAGAATCATAGGTCAAATCAGTACATTGTTTCTTACTAATATTTATAACAGAAAATCTCTTAACTGAGTGGACCTAAAAAGTCCTTTTGTAAATCCTTGAGAAAGGTAACATTCTAGGATGAATGTTTAAGTCCTCTAACCAGGCCACTCCTAATAGGATGAAGATCTTAACAAGTCTAAGGAAAATCCCCTAACAGGGTCACATCTAACAAATGTGCATTGTAATCTTTAACCAGTTTGGCTCTTAACCAAGCATACTTCAGAAGAGTATTTATTTTTTTGGGTGACAATTTCCATGGAGGTTTTTTCCTAAATTGGGTTCCTCATTAAATTTGGTCTTACATGTGATTCTTGATGACTGTGAATTTTATTTCCTTATGTTACATGTTATTTATCAAGTTTGTGAAATGTTTACAAGTTTCGGTTGCTGCATTTATTTGAATCACTGAGTTGAATCAAAGGTTTAGATTTAAAGTGTTAAGTTACAATATTTTCTGATTCACCCCTCTCACTAAACCATCATTAGTAGGGTAAACCAACATATATATCCCACATCAATTCAAATCCCCCATCGAACCAAATAGATCAACATTCCAATAATCACAGGGAGAGAATCAATTGACCGAAGAAGAAGTGGTAGGCCAACAACAAGACGAGTTAGGACTAGAACAAGAAGGTAAACCTGAAGAAAGACATCCTAACTAGGGAAAATAGTGACTATTTCTCACATTATTGATTTACCTCACTTCATGGATATAATAGTGCAAGAAATAGAGATATCTTCACTTCATTCCACATCCATACAGGGAGTTGAAGAACAAGTAGTAACACAAGAAGGTTAAGATGACCTAGAAGGAGAGGGCATGTCGAGTGGAGATGAAAGATTATTCATAACCATAGCATAGTACGTAGGTAGATCTAATGAAAGAAGATTAGTTCTTATGAATATGGATTTGGTTAAGGTGCAAAGAATGACCTAGAAGGATGACATCCTAACTGGGGGCAACTAGTCACCCCTACTCATGTCCTAGATATACCTTATTCTATGGAAACAAGTTCAAATGAATACGAGTGGGATTCCCTCTCATATGCCATAGTAGATATTGAAATTGATGTCATTCACAAATATGCATCTCAATTTGAACAAGGGGAGAGTTCCAATGCTACCCAGACAACACTTCTTCCCCAAAACATAAATTGGAACTTTGGAAATAATGATAGGAATAATCATACTAGAACTAGATCCACATCAAGAATTGAGATTATTCCCCTAAGAAATTTTTTGGAACAAATATCTACCCAGGAGGAGAACCAAAACGCTAGTGTTAGATCAAATGAGTTAGATTTACAAAATGCTAACAATGAGTCTGATAGTGATGTTAGGACACTTTGTGGTTTAGGTAGTTATTTAGAGAGTGCTATCATAGATATTATCTTACTCATTGAAAGCCTTGATCATGATAATGCAATGCCATATTTAGAACCTACTGGATCTCTGTCCCTAATCCACCCTGAGCTTATTGAGTAGAATCCAAATGAGCCTATAAACCTAATTTATTCTCAAAATGACTATACCTTGGCTTGTTATCTAAATGCTATTTAGCCTCTTACCTCTTCTACCAGTGCGATGAGCATAAACATGACATAGTGGGATATCAAGTTTCTCAGTCTTAAAAATAAAAATAAAAGAAAAAGATTTCTAATGATTAACCAATGTGTGGCAGTATTAGAACCCAAAATAGTAAAAAAAATGATGTATCCAACAGTGAAAACCTCTTAGAGGCGCCAAAGGATGGGAAACTTGATATCTTACCTAATCACTTTCAGGAACAGTCTTCATTGCTTGTAGAACCTACACAACTAGTCAATCTGGGAACACCATAATCACCCCAATATATATACCTAGCACAATCCTTGTTCGAAGAAGAGAAGCAACAGTTCACTAAATTTTTCCTGAGCAAAAAGATCAAATTCTCTTGGTCCTACTCATACATGCCAAGAATTGATATCGACCTGATAATGTACCTCTTATATATTTCTCTCAGTGTCAAACTAGTTAAGAATAAGCTTAGGAAAATGCATCCCCATATGGCACTGTTGGTTAAGGATGAGTTGAGAAATTATTGAAATTATAATTCATGAGAGATATAACATATGGTGAATGGATCTCAAACATTGTACCTATTTCTAAGATTGATAAATCAATCAGTGTCTGCACATACCTCTAATATTTAAACAAAACTTGTCCCAAGGACAACTTCCCACTTCCCAAAATCAACATGATTATGGAATTGACAGCGGGATATGAGATGTATTCTCTCATGGATAGCTTATAAAAATATAATTAGATAAAAATAGCACCTGAAGATCAAGAAAAGAGATTTTATGTGTGCTTGGAGAATCTTTTGTTGGAACGTTATGCCTTTTGGTCTAAAAAATGCAGGAGCAACATACCAAAGAGCTATGATGACAATATTCCATGACATGATGCATTATAATATAGAAGATTATGTTGATGACACTAGAAAAATCAACAAAAAGGACTACACATTTGGTTGATTTAGAGAAAATCTTTGATCAAATGGAACAATTCAAGTTAAGGCTAAATACAAATAAGCGTGCCTTTAGTGTGACATCAGGAAAGCTTATTGGGTACTTTTTCTTGGTGAAACAAATTGAGGTCAATCTATAAAAAGTGACATCAATTATGGAAATGCAACCACTAGGAAATATTAGCCAAATAAAGACATTATAAGGGAAGCTATAGTCAATCAGGAGATTCATCTCACAACTAGTAGATAAAGCTCAACCCTTCACAAGAAAAATACATAAGGGCATAACATTCAAATGGGATTAAGGGTGTGAAAAATAATTTCAACAGATCAAAGAGTACTTAGAAAATCCACCTATTTTAATGACACCCATACCAGGGAAACCTCTCCTACTATATATATTAGCCATAGAAGTGTCGCTTGGAGCTTTGATAGAACAACACGATGAAATAGGAAAGGAAAGAGTAATTTACTACATAAGCCAAACCATGGTTTCTTATAAGAACAGTTAAAAAATTATTGAAATTTTTTTTTCTAGCAGTGGTATTTGCTTCACAAAAGCTCCTACATTATATTCTCGGACACACGGTCAAGTTGATCACCAAGATCGATCCTTTAAAGTACTTGTTAATAAATGTGACATTGACTAGTAGACTAGAAAAATGGGTGATGATAATCAATGAATTTGATATTGAGTACATAGATAGAAAAGCTATCAAAGGATAAATCATTACTGATCACTTGGTAGATGCTCCTCTTAAAGACAATAGATCGCTAATCATAGAGTTTCCTATCAAAGCCATTATACACCTGATAGAGCACCCATGGAAAATTTTCTTTGATGGATCATTCACACAACAAGGGTCTAGAGCCGGGGTACTCTTTACAACACCACAAAGATAAAAAATCCCTAAAGCTTACAAAATGATCTTCCCTTGCACAAATAATTTAGCTGAATATGAAGCCTTGGCAAATGGAATAAATTTAGCTATTGAATGAAAAATCATATAACTACACATTTATGGAGACTCTCAGCTATTGATCAACCAAGTAAATGACCAATACCAGACTAAGGATGAAAATCTCACACCTTATAAAGGATGGTTGATGATCTAAAGAAGTACTTTGTCTTTATCACCTTTTAGCAGGTCCTAAGAGAAGCAAACAAGGTGGTTGATGCCATGGATACTTTGGCCTCAATGCTAAAATTATAAGAGTATCAATTTTGCTGACTTCCTGGTGGAAGAACTCCCTTTTCCATCCTAGGATTCCCCAGAATCCCAAATAGTATTCTCAATTGTAGGCACTAGATCTTCCTGATATAGCCAAATATACTCCTACTTATGCCACCAAATAATTCCTGATGACTTATCTAGAAATGAGAAGCGAAACCTTATAAGAAATGAATCACATTATTTGATCATAGCTAACAAATTGTACATATGAGGTCTAGACAATACTCTCCTTAGGTGTCTAGAATGCGAAGAGTGTAAACGTGCGCTAAAAGAAGTCCATGAAGGTATTTGTGGGTCTCACTTGAATGGTATCTCATTGGCCAAGAAAATCCCCAGGGTAGGATATTTCTAGCATGTCATGGAGAAAATTTTTGTTCATTTTTCCAAGACATGTAAGAAATGTCAACTACGTGGTAACCTGATTCATGCTCTTGCTAGAGAGTTGTTACCTTTTATAACATACTAGTCATTCCAAGAATGGGACTTTGAATTGCTAGGTCAAATCTATCCTTCCTCGTCTAGCAGACATAAATTCATTATTATAGCCATTGATTACTTCACAAAGTGGGTCGAAGAAGTCCCGATTATCAAAGCAATGGGTAAACATGTATCGATGTTCATCCTGAACTACATCATCTGCAGGTATGAGATACCTTCCTCTATTATAACAGATAATGGGGGACAATTCAAGAACAAATATATTGATGAATTATGTGAAAAAATCCACATTCCTCAACATTGTTCCTCTATCTACTATCTTCAAGGCAATGGACAAGCTAAGGCATCCAACAAAAATATATTGAAAATATTGCATAGGACAGTAAGCAAGTCAGGAAAAGATTGACATCTCCAATTGAATCCATCTTTCTGGACCTATAAAACCAACATCAAGATGCCTACAAGTGCAATGCTATTTTACTTGGTATACGACATAGAATTAGTACTACCTATTGAGGTTGAGATACCATCACTCAGAGTCTCTTTGCAAGGACTTATAACTAATGAAGATTACCTAATTTCTAGAATCCAGGGGTTAGAACTACTTGATGAAAGAAGAAAAGAAGCATTTGACAATATAAGGGTCTATCAAAAAAGGATGTTTAGAGGCTACAATAAGAAATTAAGACACAAATAATTTAAGTTTGGTGATCTTGTACTTAGAGAGAATCCAAAAAATGAACAAAATTGCGATCAAAAGGGGAAATTTGAACCCAAGTGGGTGGGTCCTTTCGTGATTACTGCAATATTTGGCTCTGGAGCCTATCAACTATCAACTCCATAAGGGGAGAAATTTATTTATCCCATCAACATAATCCACCTGAAGAAGTTCTACAACTAGACAATCTAAGCAGTTCCTATACAACAAAAAATGATCCTGAAAAATACCAAAAATAGAAAAAAGAAGAAAAAGCCAAAAACATTTGGGAAAAGTCTTGAAAAAATGATCATCTTGGTTAATAATTAGTAAAAAATCACCTTGATGAATCAACAAAAAAATTGAAAAAGAGAAAAATACAAAAAATAAAAAATAAAAATAAAAAATGCAAAAAATTTGAAAAAACAAAAAAAGTGCCTTGGTGAAAACCTGGTAAACAGGTGCCTCAGTAGAAAAAAAAGAAATTATGCCAAGTGGTGAAAACCTGGCCAACATGCATCACTTGTAACTTGTGCTCCATCTATCAACACATATCTTGACTGTCTCACATGCAGAGGTCTCAACTTTCTTCACTACACCTGTGAGCTTTCAATCACTTTTTCCAATTGTTGTGTCACCATCAAAGCCTGGAATCCAGTGGTGTCTTTCTCCTACAGGCCTATCTCCTTGCTAAGGGAAATATCCTAGCCATTTGGGTAACCAATTCTACATCTTTTCAGCCATCCCAGCCAATCCACATTAGCTATCTTGGTCTTTCAGCCATGGGATAGTTTGCCACTGACACACTAGTATTTTTCAACACCTTAATCAACAGTGTTTCTAAACATTACCTACTTGGACACATCTGCATTTTTGAACACACATAGGATAATACATCCTCGCACTTGAAATCTTGGCTTAATAATACTTAAGGACACAACTATTTTTTTCAACATCAACACCCACGAGCACAATGATGTTTATCAATACACTACACAAACAAACGTATAAAAACTTACTAAAAGTTTGATGAACATTTTCTTGAATGTTTTCTATTATCAATGATTTTATATACTCTTTTCTTTGATTGCTTCTTTTTAATGTGGTCCCAATGATCCTATAAAATCAAATAAACTGAGTGTTTGTGATAAGAGCCTCCATAGTAAGGTGGATCAGCGACACATACGTCGACTCCATTTATTTGTACGCCAAGGTGAGGTCAAGACTATCTCCTTGAATGTTAATCTGCCTATTTATGCAAGTTCACACTCATGGTTATCTTGGCTTTGAATGCCTTGATATTGGTGCACCCTTGCAATATCAACTGGAAACAATGTTCATGTCATCTTGGTTCTTGTACCTTGATGCTTACATTAGTTTCCCATATTTATCTGATGAAAGTCATACTCATATCCTTATGGTTGTAGTACCACAAGTAAGGGTTGTATCGACTCATATGTCCCAAATGCTTGATGAAGGAAAAATGGCTAAAGGAATCAGTGACTAGTCTCGTGTCATCGGTTGCATTTCATTCTTAGGCTTGCATTCTATAATAGTATTATAACATCAAAAGAGTTATCCCTCTAACATCGAATCCTTTACTGAAGCGGTCAACTACATTTATCATTCTGAAGGTTATATATCAAAAAGAAAGGGTCAAAATCAACCATGTAAAGATCAAATCATAACAATTTTTAGAGAATGTTATGATATAAAGGAATACCATGATAACATAGTCATGCATGATGAGAAAAAAGTAACAAGATATATTCAAGCCACATGAAAGAGCTACTCAGAAGAAATCATACAAAATGCTAACCTAATAAGTGATATCACATGATTAAGAAAGATAAGAAATCATGCATTAAAGACATCACACAAAGCATGAATCAATCATATATATACCAGAAGTATCCAAGTCTACAAAAATATGCTTAGGAGATCTTGAGAAAAATACACATCCATAATGAAAATGAATAATGTGTACATCAATGTATCTAAAAAAAAAATCAGAATCGGGAAATATAGAAGAAGATAAGCTCAGGAGTGGCTCCCTCCATCAGCGTCACCTTGGGCAGGAGGTGGAGGTGCATTTTCTTTTGGAGGAGGGCCTACTCCCTTACATCTAGCTAGGTACTATGAATAGGGAGGAACCTCCCGAGATACAAGCACTACCATGCTCTAAGCTGCTACATAATAGGCTTCCCTGCTAGTCTATTGGGTAACCTCATGCTCAAGAGAACTACGCTTAGTTGTGAACCCTTGGATCAACCCCTAGATCCTCTCATCTTTCTTGATAATACTACAGTCTTTCTCTATAATATATACCTAAGATACGGCTAGCTAGGTCTGTAGCCCTCAGATCCGTCCCCTTAACATATGGATCACATCCTATGGGGTCTTCTATCTGGGTACACCCTCCTCCTTCCCAACTTGGGCATCCCTCCTCTGAAAGACCTGTTAGACTACATCATCAAAATTAGGATCCTATAATGCATCCCCAATATCTGCATCTACTCCATCCATAGGAGGGAAATCAACTCTGGCAGAACCTAATGTCCCACTCTCATCGTGTTGTTGCTGTTGACCCACTATGAGTGCCCTACTAGAACAGGCACCCAGATCTCCCCCTGCTCTCTGAGGAACTGAATCTCTTAGTTCTCCACCTAATTCTCTATGAGGGGCATCCTCCTCATCAATCTATGCTACTCTCTTCATAGGATCAGTGAACCTAGGGAAAGGATGCCAGGCAAAATAATCTCTGAACTCTGGATTAACCCCTACATTGACCACATCCTCTAGATAGTCCAAAGATGGCCATCACATCTATATGATCTCCTGCAAGGAAAGGGCATGAGATAATATAGGATCCCATCCTTGTCACTCCTCATCAACAAATCGAGCATATATCATGAACTCTTATGATATGCTTTGAGGTCAACCATACTTCCCAAGTACCCGAGAAGCAACAAATATCTCAATAATAGTTGAAGTCCTCCTAATCAAAGGATGTGAAATGAACAGGTCTCTCCTCTGAG
>MU227982.1:2439401-2525847 GCA_018584345.1 Thuja plicata | reverse complement strand
CATGCCCATACCCCTCACACCTCAGAATAAAACCTCATGCATCTTTCTATACATCTGTCCGAGTAGGCATTGACCCCAGCCTATCAAATCTGGACTAGTAACGAGTCTCTCAAGGACCCGACCCAAACTGTAAAGGAATTCTTGTTGGCCCCTGTCCTCCATAATGAAACAACTGATGAATCTCACCATGACATAGGAAAGAGGAAAATGTGTGCCATATTTAATTAGTATACCATCCCAGGTGATGACTCAATCCAAAATAGTGTGATCACACAACACTCGGATAAGCTCATGTATGCCAAGATGTGGAGTCGTGTCATACTACACCCTCTCTCTAGAAAAAGGACTATAGAGAATCCTATAGATATCCTATAGATATCCTTGGGGTAATGGTCATCTCCTTGGTCGGTAGGTGAAATGTATTATACTTGTTGAGCATCTGAAAGGTTCCTCACTAACTGCATGGTTAGATGATAGGTAGATCGAAACTAAATATTGGGTAGTTACACCTACAAATATCAAAACAATGAGACACTATCAATGATCAAGCAAAATCAAGATACAAATGCTAAATAAAACAAACTATGATGATCAGATAAGAAGAAAATCATGCAAAGGAATCCAAATTTATGAACAAATAAGACAAATTTTTTTTGCTAAGGACCTAAAAAATGCTCATTGTTTACCATACGACAAAGTACATCAGGGAGCACTGGCATTAAGACTCGTATGAGTCAGGATCAAGTTGTATAGTTAGAAAATTGAAGCACTTCCATTGTAGACTAGTTTAGCCTTCCAAGTGAGTGGTTTGGGGTCATGTTAAGTGCCCTGAATGGGTTCCTGAATTTGATTTGGCTTTATCCCCCTGTCTTGCCCCATTTCTACTTTTTCCAACCTATTTCTGGCACCCCAGACTGAAAAATTGGGACTTTGACCTCATGGTCAAGGTTGAAATTTTTGGGTCAAGGTCAACCTCAACCTTGAACTAGGTCACAATTGACATTTTTCAGGCCCAGGATTCAAATTTTAGAATTTTAGGGTTTCTGGATGTCGGTCTTTGGAAAAAGTTAATTCCCGCTTCCAGGTCAGTTGTTTCAGTCTTTGGAACAACAAATCTTAAATTATATTTAATATAGGTCCTCATCTAGGGGCATGGGTCCAATTGGAATTTAATTCTCCTATGTCAGTTCTCTAGAAGATTGTTCCCTAGTTTTATATAAAAGGAATCTTTCTCCTCTCATTTTCTCTAACCATCATTAACCACATGAACTATAATCATCATTGTAAGAATTCAAAGACTTGAAGAGTGAGATCCAAAGGTGAAGAAGCAAGATTTGAATCAAGCCAAGTAGCCATTGAAGCATTCATCCATACTCAAGAACTTATCAAGAACTCATTTTCATCAAGGAGATCCATTGGTGGCCATTGAAGGATTCAAGCTCCATGGAGCCCTCTTGTTGAAGATTTCTCCATCCACATTCCTCCAAGCCTCTTCCAATTCAAAAACCCATTCAAGATTAGTGTTGAAGATCTACAAGCAATTGACTAAAGACATCCTACATTCTACATCCTTTTTGGTGCATACATACTTGTGGATTAATGGATTCAAATCCACCACAAGGACTTCTACAAGCAAGGTAAATTTGTGCATTTACTTTGTTTTTACTTATGCAATTTCAATTATACTTTGAGGTTAATTCCAAAACTAGGGTTTGACTAAGGTAAAACCCTCCCCTCCAAAAAACAAACCATTTTTCTTGTAGGTATAGGTTCATAACAACAGATCAGAGTGCAGATTTCGATACCCTTTTTGGAAAACTTTCAAGATCCAAAAATAAAATTTCAGTCTGAGACTTTTTAGGTCGATTCTTCCCTAGGTCAGAATAAAAAATTCTAGGTCAATGGTAACATTGACTTGAGGTTACAAATCAGAACTATGTTAGAATGGAAAAAGGTTTCTGGGTTTTGTTTGTCTCTGCATTTCTATTCCAGATCCAGTCTCATATTTTCCAAAAACTTAGTGTAGACCCCCGAAAACAACATTCTTCAGATCTGCAATATTTCAAGGTTAGTACTTTTCTCCTATCTATTTCAATTAAAGTTATTAATCTATTTCACATACAAAAAAATAAACGTTTACTTAAGATCTTCCTTCTTTATTCTTATTTTGAAATGATTAATTCATTTATGCATTGATCCTTCCATTTTGGATTAATCAATTTGGATCTTTCATTTGTATATCTAAGAATAGAAGGAGAGCATTTTATTTACCCCCTAAATTTTAATAAACAAACAATCATTCTTTTAAATGTAATATAGGATAATAGAAAACCCTAAAATCAATCATCTCTATTTTCTTCAATTACATTTTGGTGAACTAGCAATATATAACTCTTTCTTTTTGGTGTTAGATTTACATATTTTATATTAGATCTTGCATTCATATTAGATTATCTTTCTTTTAGGTTCTTGCATTTACATCTCAAAAAATTTAAAATCAAAACCTTGTGTTTCCTAAATTAGTTCATTTGCATTGCATTGGTGTATGAGATTTATCACTTCTATTCCTACTTATAGTATCCTGGTTAGAAGAAGCCATAGACTTATAGGTTCCTTTGATCCTGAGTCTTCCTCTCCTTTCCTTAGGATCCCAGATGACAATTTGATCACTCATGATTCCAATCCTTCCATGGAGCATAACTCTTCTCACTCATCTCATGATAAGGATGATGCTTTAAGAGTTCCTCCTGAACAAGTGCAAAAACTTTCAACCAAACTTGATAAAATGGGAAATTGGCTTATTTAATAAAACCATAATCAAGATTCCATCCAAGCTATTGAGGCTCTTAAGAAAGTCCTTTGTGATAGTGATCAAGGTATAAATATCTTGCGTGGTATCACTCATATTATGCATTTGAATGTTAAATCTTTAGCACAAGAAGCTCAAGATCTAGGATTTACTCCTCCTATCACTAGTGAGGGACCTTCTTCTGTCCTTTACCTAGAATTCCTACTTATACTCCTCCTTTGATGACTACATCTCTCCCAATTTAATCTATTCTTGTGAGTGTTCCACCGGTATCTCTACCTACCTCACAACCTTCATATCATAGTGTGCCTTTTACTTTTTCCAAACCCCTTCCAACTATGGTTCCAAGTGCTCCACTGGTTGTGTCTTCCATTCCTATCGCTTCCTACACTTTTCCTAGTGTTCCTAATGTTTCTATGCCACCTATGTCTTCTAATGATTCCACAATTATTAGTTTGGCTCAAAATTTATCTTTACAACAACAACTTGCATCCTTAACTCAATCCAAGTTTAGCATTCCTACATTTGACATGGGTAGTCCTTTATCCTTAGAAATTATTCATGCTATTGTTCCTCAAGAAGATGATATGCCTCATCTTGAAAATTACAATGGTAAAGGCAATCCTGTTACTCATGTTAACATATTTCAAATCCTTTGTAGTGATTATGCTCATGACCATAGGATTTTAGCTAAACTATTTGCTAGGACCTTTCGTGATAAGGCTTTGCAATGGTACTGTTCTTTACCTCCTTATTATATTGATTCTTTTCCTAAACTTGCTAATACCTTCATTCAACAATTTCAAAATAACATTGGTCCACAAGTTCCCTTAACTGATTTAATGCATTGTAAACAAAACATTAAGGAAAAATTGACTGATTTCATTTGTAGATTTAAGCATTTGTATGATCAAATTTCTTATCTTGTTCCTGATATTGATATTCAATATATGTTTATTTCAAAGTTACAAAAGGATATTAGAGATAAGATTGTGCTTACTGAATTTACCTCTTTTCAACAACTTTGTGCAACACTTTATCATTATTAATTACAAGTGAGTCAATTTGAGAGAAACACTCCAATGGCTCCTGTTCCAGTTGATAAGAGTGAAACTGCTCCTAATCCTAATAAATTTTAGAAATCTAAAAACTATATCAAGAAGAATAAACAGATGAATGCGGTTGCTAATCAAGTTACTGTTGCATCCAACAATACCAATTCTACATCCACTACTTTCCGTATGAATCGTATGTTTACTCCTCTCTCTGAATCCTTACATTCTATTATGAGTAGGTTGTTAAGTGATAATATTATTACCTTTCCTCCTATTCGACCTCTCCTTCCTACTATAATAGCTTCAAAATCCTTTGATTATAAATCTTTTTGCCGATACCATCGCCAGAATGGCCATGATACTAAAAAATATTATTCTCTAAAGCATAAGTTTCAAGACTTAATCGATTCTAATGCTTTATCTATTGATAATTTTGATGGTAATGGGAAAACATTTGTCTCTCCTCCTAATCAAAACCTTCAAATCTATATGAATCCTCTACCTACACATGATACTAATACCATCACTCAACCATCTTCTGTGGATATCGTTTACGATTCAAAGATGGATGATCTTAATCACATTGTTAATCATGTGGAGAGCGTTGTGCATCACAACCTATTGTTCAAGATCCTTTACCTCCACCTCAACTTCAAGTTCCACCTAAACCTCAAAAACAACCTAAGGATAAATGACCTCAGGAACTTTCAATTACCTTTGATGATTCTAAGACTATTAAGGCTCCCGATGGTCCCCTTTATATTTATGATAGGATTGCTAAGATACCTACACGTGGTTGTCTTGTTGATCCCACATCCTTAATAAATGTTATTACTAAGGAAAACCTTTTTATGAAAAACCTACAATGTGACTGTTATGATCCATCAGATGCATGGATCCAAACTTGCAATGGTTTTCTCTATCCTGCTCTTGGTTCTATTAACTTGCCTGTTGAACTTTGTGGCAAGGTTGTAGATAGTACCTTCATTGTTGTTCCTACTTATGATCGATTTCAAGTCAAATTTGGTTTGCCTTGGATAACTGCTATGCATGATATTGCTTCTCCTATTCATAAATGTCTTAAGTTCATTCATAATGGAGAAGTAAAAATGATTAATCATAGCTTGTATCAACCTTCTTGGCCTAGAGATTGTGCTACTATTGATTTCTTTTGGCCTTCATTACCTAATTCATGTCCTTCTCACCTTGACAAAAATTTTCATTCATATCAAGCTTATAAACATCACAAGATTTTTGAGTTAAGCATGCCTTAGATAAATCTTAACCATGGTCTTTTTCCCACTCCTTCTATACCTCCTTTATCCATTACTGCTAATTCTATTACTCAACTTCCCAGTGTTGCTTCTCAGCCTAATGGGAATCTTACCAATCCTCCTACAGAACCTGTGCAGGAACCAGTTGTTATTCCTCCTTGTTCTCTACATGTGTCAAATAAAGAAAACATAATAAATCTGCTAATGAACGTCATAAGAAGTGTAGAGCTAATGCTAGAGCCCATGCTTCTGTTCTTCAAAATTATTTACCTTCCTTTGACCAACCTATGCTTGATGTATTGGAAGAAGTTAATATTCATAATGATGTTAAGATGAATGAGTATGATGATCCTATTCACATCTTAGATCCTATTTTAATTAATCTTGATGAGGAAGATACTCTAGATGATCCTATTGATCTTAGTGATGAATATGAGAACATTGATCTTGATACTGACTTACCTCATATGCTTTAAACTCAATTGACAATTACACCTAGTATCGAGCAATGCAATTCTCAAGAGGATCCTTGTTTGGAATTGGCTATTAATCCTATTGTATTAGATATAGTCCCTCTTGCAAGTTTCCCACCTTCTCTAAATGACATAAACTGAGATTGGGAGAGTAGGCGATGCGCCTGATTGTCTTATCCTTCATGGTAGCCCTTTTTGTGTTTTCCTATTGTACTTTGCTTCTCCCGTCATGTGTTTGCTAAATGTTGTTGGACTCTTTTATACGACCCTTGTTACTTTGTCTTCTATATTTTGTTTTCATGTTATGTTATACTTGTGCTATTATTTGTAAAATTTCTCCTTGTGTAGTCCGCTTGGATCTGCGACATGGTAGCACTGATTCTTTTTGGTCTCCATGTTGTGGTCCGAAAAGACTCTTCTTTGTAACTCTTGAGTTTTTTTTCCTCCATTGTGATTGTAGTTCTACTTTCTTTGGGGAATGATGTCAATTCATTTGCAATAATATCATATCTAAATGTACATGTTATCTTATGATCATAATGAACCCACAATAGGTAGATCCCTTCTATGTTCTTTGTATGTTTATGCGATATTTCCCTTGATTTGCCTTCATTTAGGGGCATCTCGTAGTGGAAACATAATCAGTAGAGTTGTTTATGTTTCCGTCGAAGACATTGCTCCTGTTAAAGTGTTAGCAATGAATTTCATGTGGGGGCATACGCTCTACTCACTTTTTGCACACACGCATGTTCAAAATATTTTCAAAACTTAAAAACTTTTTCCCTTTATGGATTAAAGACTAATCCTTAAAGCATGGATGTTTTACTTTTTAGGATCTCTTGATCCCTCCAGTTTAAATTTACACGGATCTCTTGATCCCTCCAGTTTCAAATTACAATGTTTTGATCCCTTAAGGTCAGAAGGTGTCCTTAAGAATATATCTCCCTGATGGGTTGACTAATGAGTAGCCACATTCACTAGGCGGTTCAAATCCATCTTTCCAATTGCACTTTTTCTTTGTGTGGTTCACAATAGGACATAAGTTCTCATTGGGTGAGGTAACCACACCCTCTCTCTCTTTCTCCTTAATTGGTGATGTCTCTCTTATCACGATCTTAGGATTGATAAAGAATTAAGTCCCTTGTGGGCTTGAGGATTCCTTTTGTCCCTTTTGATTCCAATAATATTATCTATTCTTTATGATCTCCTTTACCAAGAGTTTGCGTCAAGTCCATACTCTTGCTAAAGTGGGGGCTAAATGTATAGTTGAAAAATGGAAGCAATTCCATTGTAGACTGGTTTAGACTTCTGAGTAAGTTGTTTGGGGTCATGTCAAGTGCCTTGAATGGGTTCCTGAATTTGATTTGGCTTTATACCCCTGTTCTGCCCCATTTCCACTTTTTCCAACCTATTTTTGGCACCCCAGACTGAAAAATTAGGACTTTGACCTCAGGGTCAAGGTTGAAATTTTTGGGTCAATGTTGACCTTGACCTTGAACTAGGTCACAATCGACCTTTTCCAGGTCTGAGATTCAAATTCCAAAATTTTAGGGTTTCCAGATGTTGGTCTTTGGAAAAAGTTAATTCCCGCTTCTGGGTCGGCTGTTTCGGTCTTCAGAACAACAAATCTTAAATTATATTTAATATAGGTCCTCTTCTAGGGGCATGGGTCTATTTGGAATTTAATTCTCCTATGTTGGCCTCTCTAAAATATTGTGCCCTAGTTTCATATAAAAGGAAGCTTTCTCCTCTCATTTTCTCTAACCATCATTAACCACCTGAACTATAATCATCATTGCAAGAATTCAAAGACTTGAAGAGTGAGATCCAAAGGTGAAGAAGAAAGATTTGAAGCAAGCCAAGTAGCCATTGAATCATTCATCCATTCTCAAGCACTTCTCAAGCATTCATTTTTATCAAGGAGATCCATTGGTGGCCATTGAAGGATTCAAGCTCCATGGAGCCCTCTTGTTGAAGATTTCTCCGTCCACATTTCTCCAAGCCTCTTCCAATTCAAAAACCCATTCAAGATTGGTGTTGAAGATCTACAAGAAATTAATTGAAGACATCCTACATTCTACATTCTACATTCTACATCCTTTTTGGTGCATACATACTTATGGATTCACGGATTTGAATCCGCCACAAGAACTTCTACAAGCAAGGTGAATTTGTGCATTTAATTTGTTTTTACTTATGCAATTTCAATTATACTTTGAGGTTAATTCCAAAACTAGGGTTTGAGCAAGGAAAATCCATCCCCCCAACAAACAAACCATTTTTCTTGTAGGTACAAGTTTGGAACAACAGATCAAAGCGCAGATTCAGATACCCTTTTGGGCAAAATTTCAGGATTTGAAAATAAAATTTCAGTCTGAGACTTTTTAGGTCGATTATTCCCTAGGTCGGAATCAAAAATTCTGGGTCAATGGTGACATTTACTTGAGGGTACAAATCAAAACTGTTTTAGAATGGAAAATGAATTCTGGGTTTTGTTCGCCTCTGCATTTCTATTCCAAATCTGGTCTCATGTTTTCCAGAAACTGAGTGCAGACCCCCCAAAATAGAATTATTTAGATCTACAATATTTCAAGGTTAGTAATTTTATCCTATCTATTTCAATTAAAGTTCTTAATCTATTGCACATTCAAATAAATAAACGGGTACTTAAGATCTTCCTTCTTTATTCTTATTTCCAAATGATTGATTCATTTATGCATTGATCCTTCCATTTTGGATTAATCAATTTGGATCTTTCATTTGTATATCTAAGGATAGAAGGAGAGCATTTTATTTAACCCCTACATTTCAATAAACCAACAATCATTCTTTTAAATGTAATATAGGATAATAGAAAACCCTAAAATCAATCATCTCTATTTTCTTATATTACACAAGCATAGTACGAAAAACTACACTGATACAAAAAATGAGACAACAATATACAACAAAAGGGGTAAGGAAGAAGGTCCATGTATGAGTGATGAGTCCCTCCTAGATGAAAAAACCTATCAAATTATACGAAAAATCAAATTTTGGTTATTTTTCGTACGAGCCCTCTCACCGGCCCATACGATGAAATGACCTGACCGGTTGAAAAATGACAAATTTTTTGAAAGAATCTACCAAAAATGTGCAAACAAAGAATCAACAAGATGGTTTTTTGACTACTCACTGGATGCAGGTAATCCTAGGGTCAGTTGTGTCTTCACATGCACTCAAATCGATGATTTTCCAATGAGACTGCCATTTTTTCTCAAAGAAGGTTTTTGAAGTTTTAAGTCGAGGAGTGAAAATGAATTAAAAATGACCCTTTTGGCCCTTATATAGGTTTTGACCTAATTTTCAAAATTGCTATGATAAATGTGAAAATTATACCCTTAGCTAATTGGATAGTCTTGAATCCATTTTTGGGATCGAAATCGACTTTCAACGTCATTTTTTTGGTCAAAAATGCAATTTAACCTGTTACTAAAATGCAGTTGATTGCTGGTGCTTTCCTCATGGGATTCCTCCTCAAAATCATTCTTAATCAACTAAATCAAGCCTTTTCTCCTTCAATCCAAGAAAGTCAACTTTTCTCAACTAAGTAAACGCTCAGTTAAAATTGGTCAACCAGAGCTTGAATCTAATTCTTTTGTATCAGTTTGATCAATTTGATGCTTTCCAATTAGGCATAAATCTCGCTTGTCACCCTAAAATCATTTCAATTTTGATCTTGAGAGGGTATCATCAATACAATAAATAATTTGATTCAATCAACAAGTTTCACTGCTAGGGGTATCAGAGATCTAGATAAAATCAGGATCCGTCCTACCACAAGTGATTTCATTGCTTCACATCAAGTCACTTGAACCTCTAGGGGCATATCAGTTTCATCACACCCCACCAATCTGATAACTCCTCTTAATTAGGAAATTGGCTTCATCAGGACCCATATCAAGTCAATTATGCCAAGAAATCAATCAAATGAAAATTAATCCCATCACACCACATCAGGTTGATTAGTCATTCAAACCAATCCAAAAATTGGGAAATCTTCTTTGGGATGGATATTTAGTTTCATCGCTTCACATCAAGCTGAATATTCAAACCTTTCTATCAGTCTTTGCTTAATCAAGCCCATAAATGATATCTTCAATCTTCAATCAATCAAGTTCAGAATCAATTCTGATCTATGGGATATTTTCATTGCTTTATATCAAGCTATTCTTGATCTATCATCAAATGTTCCTTGAATCAACACATTGCACACACACCGATTCAAAGAGGGGAAAATGTAATCACCTAAAATTGGTCTAGTAAACCCATAGCCCCTAATTGAATTAATTGGCCTTAAAAATCTGAAATCAAAGGCATTTATTACTAGACCTTAATTATGTAAGTATTTAATCAAACTTACTTGCATGATTAAATCAACTTATTGAATCAAATCACCCATCAAAGCTTAAACCATTTAATTGCTTGGAACTATAGGGATTAACTAAATGTCCTAACACTTTTAATTAAATGAATCCCTTTGCACATCCTCACACATGTGTGAGCACATAAAATTCAAATAAAAGCAATTAAAAGGGGATAATTACCAAATTTGTCTAATTATACCCCAAGGTTGACCAATCAATGATCTTCCACCCGGATCAAGCTCATATCAATTGAAGGGAAATGCATCTCAACCACACTATGTGGCTAAATCTTGGTCATCCACTTTGAGGGAATTCCTGTAAAAGGGATAGCTCCATTTTCTCAAAGAGTTAGAACTAACATCATAATGCTATTTTGATTATAGGTTTTGATCATGTTTAGAATGCATTTTCATGGTAGCTTAGTGTTATGCATTTTGCTATTAAATTGAATTATAGTTTCATTTCCTTAGTATGTTGTTGTATTTTTCTTATATTAACTCATGATCAACATGCATTTGGTTTAGTTACATTGACGCATATCAACTCCATTCTCTTGAGGGAAAAGTATGCAAGTTCATGCATCATGCTCATCTCTCAAATCTTCCATTTTCGAGTTTCCTAGTCACTAATTCCAAATGCCAAATTGATGAGTATCCATTGAGAATCACACTCACTTCAACTAGGAATAAATAAGCCTCTTTTTAGGGTATTTTCATAATGTTAGATTTTGATTTGATTAATCACTAGCCCTTGAGCTAATGGTTTATTGAGTGTATGGTTTTTTCAAGTTGAAGACCATATTTACCACACACACATAGAAGTTCCAAACAAAAACATATATGCCCTTGAGGATTAGAAATAGTGGAAATTATAATTTGAAAGATCTCACACTCAAAAAGGATTAGGCACCAACATAGTATTTATCACTCCCTAAGGAGACTCCATTCCTAGGTCTTACAAGTTGAGTTTTGACTGCATCAACAACATATCAGAGTATGAAGCACTAATCATGGGGCTCAATATAACTTTCCAATCGAAGATCCAACAACTATAGGTGTACAGGGATTCACAAGTTATTATCAACCAAGTCAATGGTAGTTACGACACTAAGGATGAAAAATTGATTCCCTATTAGACCATGGTAGAAGAAATCAAGCAAAATTTTGAAATGATACCATTTGAGAAAATACCAAGAATCAAGAATAAAGTAGCATATGTCATGGCTATTGTAGGATATTTTCTTGACATGCCACCAAATGTGACACATTGTGAGTTCATCATGAAATAACTCATGGTCCATGCCTTTGAAGTCCCCAAATTTGAGGTTGTGAGCAAATAGGTTGGTCCCAATTCTCCCTAGTACCAAGATATATACACTTACTTAACTAGCCATACTATCCCCCTTGACTTGTCTCAAAACCAAAATAATTCCTTGATAAGGCAAGCCTCATGTTACACTATCATTGCTAATACACTTTATCGACGTAGTTTGGATGGAACACTCCACAGATGTATCAACTCAGAAGAAGCACAAGAAACAATATTAGATGTACATGAGGATATTTTTGGTGCTCAATATAGTGGCTTGACCTTATTCAATAAGCTTTTTAGAATTGGGTATTATTCACCTACAATGCAAAAAGATGCTTTCTTATTTGTACAAAAGTGCAGAAAGTGTCAAATTCACAAAAACCTCATCCATGCACCTTCTTAGGAGATGGATCCACTAACATCACCGTCACCATTTTCACAATGGGGGTTTGACCTATTTGGAAAGATACATCCCTTATCCTCCGATGGTCATAAGTACATAATCACAACCACTAAAAATTTTGCAAAGTGGGTTGAAGCAATTCCAATGACCTACACCATTGGAAAATAGATTTCAAAGTTTCTTTTAAACTATATCATAAGTCAGTATGGTTTTCCATAGACCATCATTACAGATAATGGCCCCCCCTTCAAAAATAAACAAGTACATGAGATTTACAAAAAATTCCACATCAACCACAACTACTCTTCACTATAGTTCCCCCAAGGTAATGACCAAGCTAAGGCTACAAATAAAACTATTATAAAAATACTAAAATACAATAAATGAAGTTGTTCGGGACTGGCACCTTCAACTCAACCCTACCTTATGGGCATATCACACTAGTTTTTGTAACCCCATAGGAGCCACTCCATACTCACTAGTATATGGTACCAAAGTATCTTTCCAATAGAGGTTGAGCTCCCATCATTGTGTGTATCACTTCAGAAAATCATTTTAGATGAGGAATACTAGATATATCAAGTACAAGAAATATATTTTCTTGATGAAAAGAGACAAAAGGAACTAACACATTTGCAAGCATATCAACAACTGGTTGGGACCTTATATCATCACAATAGTCTATGGGTCTGAAGCATATCAAATATCCACATTAGAGGGATAGCCTGTACCATACCAAATCAACAACTTGCATTTATGCAAGTACTATTAATAACTATCAGAGTAGATCCATTTCAAAAAAAAGAAAATAAAAAAAGCAAAAAAATTATTACCTTCACGAGAACCCAACAATTAAGCATCTTCGGTGACACAAAAATATAAATACAAGAGAAATAAATTAACCCTATGGTGAAAACCTTTTTGGTGGTGCCTTGGGAAAGTACCATGGTGAAACTGGGCAATCTGGCGCCATGTGTAGAGATCATTTCTTTACCATCTTTCATAACTCCAACCTGGTGTCACTCGTCATTTCACCTCATATTCTGCAATAAAATTTTTCATGGCTTGAAATTTGTCAATTGTCAGTGTCCCATAGTCTCATAAGCACAAAATCAGTCCACCATAGCCATTCCACAATAAATTACCCATTTTTTTCCTGATTGGGGGCACCCCAATGTCATGATTGATCAAGCCTTAAAATAAAAAAAAACCCCAAAAAATGACCTGACAAAATCTAAAAATTGGAAAAATACCTTGAAAATTTTCAAAAACATTGAAAAACCGTCCTGAGAAAATAACAAAAACATTTGCAAAAAGTCCTAAAAAAACTATCAAAACAACCAAAAAAATAAAAAAACCTTGAAAATTCTGCAATTCTTTTTATTTTTATTTTTATTTCAATCCAATTCTTTCACATTTCAAAACATGCATTGAACGATGTAATACAACAAGTTTGAGCTTTAGTAAAACCAAGTCAAAATAGTCAAACTTATCAACATGTCCTTAGTCAAATTGATCTCATTGTCTTATCTACCAAAAGAGTCCCATAGAAAAGTCTTTTGTCAAAAAATCATTTTGTCTTAGAAAAGGCAAGGAATACTCAAAACCAAATGGTGAAGTCTTATACAGGGTACCTAATTCTTGAAACCTAACAACATCAATAAAACATTAAAATTCAATGTCCAAACTACTACAAAAACACAAACACATAATTAGTATGGTTGTTAACTTATTGATTCAAGTTGGTCTTATTATGTCTTTATTTTCATAGGTCGAGTTCTTATGCATCTCCATGATTTCATAAGTGATTAGATATACTGGGATGGTTCGTGAATTATATTTTTTCTATTGTCTATGGGATGTTTTCCACAAAGTCTTAAAAGAGAATTTTGGGTGTCTGTGGTAAGAGCCTTCACATCCAAATGTGACATACAATTTCAAAGCATGTTGTAATAGATAAACCGATTATGATATACCACAGATATCTTGAACCTTAACGCTTGACCTAGATGACTGACCCACATTCCTTGTTTCATCAAAGTGCATGTTAGAATGCAAAAGGAGAGTCATGCCTAAATCATTGTGTTGGAGATTTGTTTCTGTGTAGTTGATTGATTGTATGTTTGTCATTGATGACAACATATAATACATAGTAGTGTTTCTGTATGTACTTATCAGAATGATGATATCCATCCTTGCATGGTTAGATACATGTTGAAGACATTTTTATTATATTATGTTCATACACGCAGATCCAGATATGACGTTTGAGTTAAGTTGTGTAATTCTGTTATTGGAAGTTACAGTTCTGGAAGAGTATCTGTTCATAGCTGACGTATGTAACGTATTTCTTGAGTTGTGCCTATCTTCAAGATATGTGTGTATATATTCATGATTAGTTATGAGTTGATGATAGTTATCTAAAGGTGCCAAACATGTTTCAAGAAGATTGCAAAGTTAGAGATAATTTAGTGAGGTCGACTTAGTGAAGCGTCGCGTCCATTCAGTTTGTGTTGCATGGACTTAATAATGCTTGCATGCTTAGTAGAGCTGACAAGGATGTTATTAAGAGTCGTCTTATAGGTCCCATGATCTCATACTTTGAGGAAGATACTTATAGAAATTCATTTGTGATACGCTAAGTGTGAATGATACGAAAAGAGACAGAAGATGTACAGAGCAGAATATCAGATGTGGTTCATTCATCAAGAGTCTAAGTGAAGAAGAAGTGAAAGATTACAATACACTGGAACTGATCAAGATAGTAGGTCTACTCTATAGTTCATCTTCAGATATAGTGCATATCTATTATACAGAAGGTTGTAGCCTTCACCATTGAAGCAATGAGCTTTTGGATAGTGAGTCCACCACTCCTAACAGGGTTATTTGTAAAAGAGTCCTAATAGGGTCCGACCCTTAACCAGGTCACTATACTTATTGCATTGTAAAGTACAACTCCTAATAGGGTTGAAATATCTTCTAACAGGGATTACTATAAAAAAGTATAGTTCATTGTGGGTGCTAATTCCCATCGGGTTTTTTACCATTTGGTTTCCCCATAATCAAATTGTGTGTTGTGTACTGTGTTATCTGATTAAGCATTTACTTTATTGTATTCTAAAGTTAAGGAAGTAAAAAGAATTAAAGTTACTGATAATTGATTCACTCCCCCCTCTTAGTTATCCTTTGGGACTATTCTAACAATTGGTATCAGAGCCAAGTTCCTTGGAGAAGAAGCCTAATATCTTAAGGTAGATTAGATGTCTTACTTTAGAAAAGAGAGCCCTAAGTTCGATGGAGAAAATTATCTGGATTGGAAAAACAAAATGATAACACATCTACAGTGTGTTGGCTTTGATATCTTTGAAATTTCTACACAAGAAGTTGTTATTCCATCTTTGAAAGATCTTGCAAAGGATGATACTACTAATATACAAAAGGAAACATTTACCGATAATGCAATTGCTAAAGAAGCCCTAATCAGTGCCCTAACTGACAGTGAATTTTCTGAGACCAAGAAAATTGATAGAGCATACACCAAATGGAAGTATTTAGAAGATATGTTTGAAGGAGATATTCAAGAAAAGAATGCACGCAAGAAGACATGGAAAAATAAATACAACAATCTTGAGATGTTACCTGAAGAGAACATTAGAGGTTACAATCAAAGGATTAATGAAGCAGTCTCTGGAATCAGAAACAACGGTGGAGAAATATCATAAGAAGATATAATGGACAAGTTGCTAACTACCTTAACATTAGACTATGAAAACAAGATAAGTATTCTAGAGGAAACCATGCAATTCTCACAAGACTTCAAGAGAGACTTTGATAAGCAAAATCTCTGCATTTGAGATATCAAGATTGAAGACTGAGCCTAAAAGTGAAACAAATTTCAAAGCCTCCATCCATGGTAAGAAATCCTTACACATCTCTAGCCATAATGAGAAAGAAGAAGTGGATGAAGAACTAGAAGATACCATTGCTATGATTTATAAAAGAGAAAAGAAAGGAAAAGGAAAACATGAAGGACAACTTCCATTCAAATGATTTTCATGCAACAAGATTGGTCACTTTGCATCTAAGTGTCCCACAAGAGTCAAGAAGTTCAGATCTGATTACAAATCTAAATATAAGAAGGAATGTTATCATGCTAAAGAAGGTATAACTGATGAAGATTTAGGAGAAGATGAAATTGGATTCATTTCCCTTAGAGACATGGAAAGGTTGCTCAAGGAAATGGACATTGCAGATGAAAAGGAAGAACAAGAGTTAGCCCTAATTTCCAAAATAGACATCAGAACTGATTGGATCATTGACAGTGGATGCTCTCACCATATGACAGGTGACAAAGAAAAATTTGTTCATTTAGAAAAATACAAAGGTGGTATGGTTAGATTTGGATATAACACTCCTAAACCTATCATAGGCAGAGGTTCTATCACTTTGGATGGAAAGAACAAGACAGATGATGTTTATATGTTGATGGATTACATCATAACTTGCTAAGTGTTAAATAGCTACTTGAAAAAGGTTATCATTTGGAGTTCAAAGACAACAAGTGCATCATTAACAACAAGGATGGAGACATGATTGCATCAGGCTCCAAAACAAAAGGTAATGTTTTTCAGCTCAATTCTGATGTAAGTTGTTTTATTGCAAAAGTGGATGATAGCTGGTTATGGCACAAGAGACTATGTCATATCAATTTTGATAACATAGTAAAGATAATTAATGTCAAGGCAGTCAGAGACCTTCCTAGTATTGCAAGACCAGTTGACACAGTGTGCAGGGAATGTGTTATGGGAAAGCATGTAAGGAGTTCTTTCAGAAGCAAGTAGAACTTAGTCAAAAACAAATTGGACCTAGTGCATACAGATTTATGTGGTCCTACCCAAAAAAGATCATACTATGGAGAAAGGTATTTCATTTTGTTTGTTGATTATTTTTCTAGGATGATGTGGGTTGCATTCTTAAAGGAGAAATCTAAAGCCTTTGAGAAGTTTAAAATATTCAAAGCTAAGGTTGAGAATGAATCTGGATTAAAAATGAAATGTCTGAGATCAGATAGAGGAGGAGAGTTCACCTCTGATCAATTTTATGATTACTATGAATAACATGGAATGAAAAGACAGTCGAGTGCTCCTAGAACCCCTCAGCATAATGAGATTGTAGAAATGAGGAACAAGATTATACTTGATACATCATGCACTATAATGATTGAAGGAAAAGTTGCACACACATATTGGAGAGATGCAGTGAATACAATAGTCTATACTATCAACAAAACTCAATTGAGGCCAGGCACAGATAAGACACCCGATGAACTTTGGTTTGGTAATGTACCCATAGTAAAGTATTTCAGAATCTTTGGTAGCAAGTGCTACATCAAGAGAGATGATGGCATTGGTAAGTTTGATGCTAGGAGTGATGAAGGTATTTTTCCTGGTTACTCTACTAAAAGAAAAGCTTACAGATGTTTCAATTTGAGATTGAAAAAGGTAATTGAAAGTACTCATGTAAAAATTGATGAAAAGTTTATGGTTCAAGAGAGATACTATGAATATGCACCTATGATTGAAGATGAAGCCAGGCCTAGCAGCAAAGATACTGTTATTGAAGAAATGTTTGATTGCATTGATGTCTCATGCAATGACACTGAATCAAGCAGAGAAGAATCACAGATTACAGAAGAAGAAGTGACACCTAAGGTTCCAAAATTCACATCTAGATACCATTCTAAAGATGATATCACTAGAGATCAGAGCAGTAGTGTTTTAACCAGATTAAAAGCAAAAAGTCTAGCAATGGATGAAGAGGTATGTTTACTTTCACAGATTGAATCTTTAAGTGTTGAAGATGCTTGTAATGATTCTGATTGGAAGAATGCAATGAAAGAAGAATTAGATCAGATAATTAAGAATAATACATGGGAATCGGTCCCTAGACCCAGTGACAAAAATGTGATTGGAACAAAGTGGGTATTCAGAAACAAGATGAATGAAGATGGTACAATAGTAAGAAACAAAGCAAGATTGGTATGTAAAGGATATGCACAGAGAGAAGGAATAGACTACACTGATACATTTGCCTCTGTGAGAAGACTAGAAGCCTTTAAATTTTTCTTGGCCTATGCAACATTCAAAGAATTTAAAGTTTATCAAATGGATGTAAAGTTTGCTTTTCTAAATGGTGACTTAAAGGAAGAAGTTTACATGGAACAGCCTGAAGGATTTAATCTTTTAGATAAACCAAATATGGTATGTAGATTGAAGAAAGCACTCTATGGTCTTAAATAGGCCCCAAGAGCTTGGTATGAGAGACTTGATGGTTATCTTACCAAGATTGGATTCAAGAAAGGTGTAGCAGATTGTAACCTATTCCCAAGAGAAACACCTGATGGATTACTACTAGTTGCTATATTTGTTGATGACATTATCTTTGGAGGTAATGACAAGCTTAGTACAACATTTGCAAAAGAAATGTAGAATGAATTTTAAATGAGCATGATTGGTCCTATAAAATACTTTTGGGACTAAATGTAAAGCAGACAGATAAAGGTATATTCATTAACTAGTCAAAATATGTGAAGGAAATATTGAAGACCTTTAAGATGGAAGACTGTAAGCCAGTATGCACCCCTATGATAATAGGAAGCAAGCTTTCAAAAGATGATGATTCCACAATAGTTGATAAGACATTGTACAAATCTATGATTGGAAAACTCATCTATCTAACTCAATCTAGACCTGACATATCTAATGCAGTTGGCATTGTTGGAAGATTTGTAGCTGAACCCAAGAAAAATCACCTAATGGCAATCAAGAGGATATTCAAATATCTAAAGGGAACTATAGACTATGGTTTATGGTATCCTAAATCAGAGAATGTACAACTTCATGTGTATACAGATGCAGATTGAGAATGTTGTATTGATGATAGGAAAAGTACTTCAGGAGGAGCAGTATTTTTTGGAGGCAAGTTGGTTTCTTGGATAAGAAAGAAGCAGAATTGTATTTCTTAGTCAACAACAGAAGCTAAATATGTTGTAGTAGCACTGATTTGTTCAACCATGGTTTGGATCAAGTAGATGGTTAAAGACTTTGGTATTCAGGTTGATTATCCTATTGTTATTCACTGTGATAACACTAGTACTATTAACATGTCTAAGAACCCTGTGATGCATGCAAAGACAAAACACATAGAGATCAAGTACCACTTTCTAAGAGAAAAATTTGCAGACAAAGAAGTAAAATTGGACTATGTGAGCACCAAAGAACAGTTGGTAGATATTTTCACAAAACCTTTATCAAAGGATACTTTTGAGTATCTCAGAGAGAAGTTGGGAGTAATTCCCTCTCCTGAGTCTGATTAGATAAAGAAACAAGTGCATCAGTCCTGTGTGACTGATGAATGGTTGACTAATCTACTTCTGGAGTAGTACCTATTCCTAATTGTTTATGGCACCCTTTACCATTGATGTCAAAGGGGGAGTATATAGTAAGGGGGAGCATATACTTTGGGGAAGTATAAAAATAGTCAGAAGAACTGTAGCAGTGTATAGGAATCCTTGATGAGGATATTGAGAAGATTGTAAAAGAAAGAGGAAACCATGAATAGAGGATGTTTTTAATATCATATGTTGCCATCAATGTCAAAGGGGGAGAATGTTGGAGATTTGTTTCTGTGTAGTTGATTGATTGTATGTTTGTCATTGATGACAACATATAATACACAGTAGTGTTTCTGTATGTACTTATGAAAATGATGATATCCAGCCTTGCATGGTTAGATACATGTTGAAGACATGTTTATTATGTTATGTTCATACACGCAGATCCAAATATGATGTTTGAGTCAAGTTGTGTAATTCTGTTATTGGCAGTTATAGTTCTGGAAGAGTATCTGTTCAGAGCCGACATATGTAACATATTTCTTGAGTTTCACCTATCTTCAGGATATGTGTGTTTATATTTATGATTATTTATGAGTTTATGATAGTTATCGAAAGGTGCCAAACACATTTCAAGAAGATTGCAAAGTTAGAGATAATTTGGTGAGGCCAACTTAGTGAAGCATCACGTCTATTCAGTTTGTGTTGCACGGACTTAATATTGTTTGTGTGCTTAGCAGAGCTGACAAGGATGTTATGAAGAGTCATATTATAGGTCCCATTATCTCATACTTTGAGGAAGATACTTATATAAATTCATTTGTGATACACTAAGTGTGAATGATACAGAAAGAGACAGAGGATGTATAGAGAAGAATATCAGATGTGGTTCATTCATCAAGAGTCTATGTGAAGAAGAAGTGAAAGATTACAATACACTGGAACTAATCAAGATAGTAGGTCTACTCTATAGTTCATCATCAGATATAGTGCATATCTGTTATATAGAAGGTTGTAGCCTTCACCATTGAAGCAGTGAGCTTTTGCACTGTGAGTCCACCACCCCTAATAGGGTTATTTGTAAAAGAATCCTAATAGGGTCCGACCCTTAACCAGGTCACTATAATTATTGCATTGTAAAGTACAACTCCTAACAGGGTTGAAATATCTTCTAACAGGGATTACTATAAACAAGTATAGTTCATTATGGGTGCTAATTCCCACTGGGGTTTTTACCATTTGGTTTCCCCATAATGAAATTGTGTGTTGTGTACTGTGTTATCTGATTAAGCATTTACTTTATTGTATTCTAAAGTTAAGGAAGTAAAAAAAATTAAAGTTACTGATAACTGATTCACCCCCCCTCTCAGTTATCCTTTGGGACTATTCTAACACATTGATATCTAGATATGATGGTATTCAATTTTTCTATAATAAAAGTGGCTCAATGATGAAATAAATTGCTCAAATAAGATAGATTTCAAAGATGGTTAAAATAATTTCAGGTTTCAATCATGATTTATTCTCATTATGTCTCACTCTCTCTCATCTCTTATCTAACCATATTAATAATTCTCTCTGTCAGCCTTGAAAAAATCCTTAAGATAAAGTTCCATGATACAACAAAAATAAAACATCGTGCATCCAAAAGCATGTTATTATGTATACATCATATTGAAAATCCCTATTTTCTCGGAATAGGAGGCCTAATAGGGCTACTAGCCATTAGGTATGTTTTGAAGCCAATTGAAGAAATCAACTAGAATGATGAATCAAGAGGGACTCCTAACACCTCTAGTTGATAAAATTGAAATGTCTAATAAAACCTCCTCACCTCTGCAAGAATACTTTACAATATTGGGGTGGAAATTCTTTAAGTGAGCTTAAGGGATAAGGAGTAGGAAGCTAATAAGCACCAAGCAGATGTCATGGCTTGGTATTTATTTCTTGGTAGTTGGGTTGGTCAAGGAGACTAGGGGATCAAGAAAATTTTAGTGATCCTATAGGTCAGAAGGTGTGTAGGGAAGACACCTTATAATCTATGGAAATACTTGGAGCATGAGATTGTGATTGGCTCATCCAACCTCCCTATCAGGTATTAGATCCCCAAAAATATTTGTGATTGCATAGTGTATGTAAGAGTGTGAATCTAGTGGGACTTCAATCATGGTGACCAATGTGGAATTGGCCAAGATAGTCGATGACCAAGATTTAGATAGTAGGCTATTGAGAGAAAGAATATCCCAATTAGAGAAATCATTGAGTGAAGTGAAAAAAAAGACTGATGAAGTTAGTGATAAAATTGAAGGGAAGGAAGCTAAGGGAAATGCGGTTGCTAAAGAGGATAGAACACCAGAACCCAACCTGGTGTTGCAAGAGGAACCCTTATTGAAAGCCTTGAAATCAATGAGTGGGAAGGCTCTTGAAGGAATACCATTGTTTAGTGGAAGGATGGAAGCAAATCTAGTCATGGACTGGATAGAGGGCATGGAGAACCATTTTGAATGTGATGGAGTCACAAAAGAACAAAAGGTAAGGGTGGAAAAATCAAGACTTAGAGGCTCTGACTTGACATGGTGGAAGTTCATTCAAGAAAAAAGGGAGAAAGAAGGCAAGAAACCAATTACCACTTGGAAGGGCATGGTAGTCTAGGTCAAAGAAGCATACATGCCTGATGACTACAAAAAAAATTGAATAAGAAGAGATAGATTTTGAGATAGAAGGATCTTGATGTAAATTCCTATACAGAGGAGTTTCAAAAACTTTGTTTGAGGTCCAATGTGAGTGAAGATGAAATAATTAAGGTAGCTAGGTACCTAAATCATCTAAAATGGAACATCCAAGAGGAGATAAATCTACTAAGTCCCAAGACAGCACACTAGTGCTATCAGTTAGCCATCAAGATTAAGGAAAAGAGAAAGAGGAAACATGATCAAACTTCCAAGGATAGAGGAAGAGGAAGAGACTAAAGAGGTCACATAGGTGGTTACCAAGGAAGAGGGACTAAACAAAGAAGCCAGGAAGAGTCCAAACTTGTGGAGCATGGTAATGAAACAACTTCTAGAGGAGTTTATGGAAGAGGTGGAGTAACTCAAGGAGGTTCTAGTAGAGGAAGAGGTGCAGGTAGAAGCAATTCATATTTTTATAGCATGAAGTGCTATAACTATGGTCAAATGGGACATCCTACCTATAGGTGTCCAGAGAAAGAATCTTCTTCAAACAATGAAAAGAGAGTGTCATATGCACATGAAGATACATCAAGTGTCAAATCACCAGAGGTGAGTCACATTGAATTAGAAATGGGAGATAATCTAATGTTTAGAAGAGTCTTTATTAGACAACTAGTAAAAGAGGAACCTAAGCAGAAAAGAGCCTTATTTAGAATAAGGTGTAAGATTCTTGATAAAGTGTGCTAAGGGATTGTGGATTCAGGGTCCACAAATAAAATTATCTCAGAAGAAGCAGTTAAGAAGCTTAACTTGGCAAAGATACCCCATAGCAACCCCTACAAGGTGACATGGTTGGATGAAGGGAAAAGTGTCCTTGTAAATATGTGATGTGTTACCTATGGATGCATGCCATCTCCTATTGGCCAGACCATGGAAATTTTATAGAGGAGCCATTTATGATGGGAAAGAAAATATAGTCTCATTCAAGAAGGATGGCAAGGAATTCAAAAGACAGTCTTTACAAGATGAAGAAGGACACCAGTCAAAGACTCCTAGTGTGTTACTTAGTAGTGGGAAAGAGTTCATGGAAAATCTTCAACAAGAAGGTAGTGAGGGATATTCCATAGTTGTAAAGCCCAAGGAAGTGGAAAAGACTAAACAAGCACCTATACTAGTGGAGGTTCAAGCACTGCTTAAAAGGTTAAAAGACATAGTTAGTGATGGTACACCAGAAACCCTACTTCCTAAGAGGTCTATAAGTCATCAAATAGAATTTATTCCAGGGGCTTCACTGCCCAATAAAGTAGCTTACAAGCTCACACTAGAGAAGAACCAAGAAGTAGCAAGACAAGTGTAGGAGCTACTTGATCAAAGATTGATAAAGAAGAGCATCAACCCATGTGTAGTACTTGTGGTTTTGGCATCCAAGAAAGGTGGTAAGTGGATAATTTGCATTGATTCTAGGGATATTAATAGGATTACTATTAGATATAGATTTCCTATACCTACGATTGAGGATTTGATGGACTTTCTTGGAGGGGCCAAATATTTTACTAAATTGGATCTTAAAAGTGGATACCACCAGATTAGGATAAAGGATGGGGATGAATGGAAGACAACCTTCAAAACCACTGAAGGTTTGTATGAATGGAGAGTTATGCCATTTGGGCTTACAAACTCCCTAGCACATTCATGAGGCTAATGAATGAAGTTCTAAAAGATTACACTGGCAGATTTGTAGTGGTATATCTTGATGATATACTCATCTTTAGTAAAAAAAAGGAGGAGCATATAAAACACTTGGGGATAGTTCTCAAAAGACTACAAGAGGAACACTTATCTATTAACTTGGAGAAATGTGAATTATTCAAACAAGAACTTGTTTACTTGGGATTTGTAGTGTCTCAAGGTTCATTGAAGATGGACCCAAGAAAGATGGAGGCTATCTTGAACTGGCCAACACCAACCACAGGGACAGAGGTAAGGAGATTCTATGGGTTAGCTCAATTTCATGGAAAATTTATAAGGAATTTTAGTGGTATTTGTGCACCAGTGCTAGAAACCATCAAAGGTGGGTTGAAAACCAAATACAAGTGGACTCATGAAGAAGGGAAAGCATTTTAGAAGTTGAAACAACATGTAGCTACCCAACCTATCCTCTTGTTACCTATTTTTGAATTTTTTTTACAATAGAGTGTGATGCAAGTGGAGTGGAAGTAGGAGGAGTATTGAGTCAGGAGGATAAGCCTATAACATTATTTAGTGAGAAGCTCAATGAAGCAAAGACAAAGTATTCATCTTATGAATTATAGTTGTATGCTCTAGTATAGTCACTTAGGAAGTGGAGACATTATCTCCTACCTATGGATTTTGTGGTGTTTACAGACAACCAAGCCCTGAGTTACATTAACACATAAGAAAAATTAGTAACAAGCACCTAAAATGGATGGAGTATCTACAAGCCTTCACATTTACTATCAAACATAATAAAGGACAGTTGAATAAGGTGGAAAATTCCTTGAGTAGGAGATTACTGGCAGTCCAAGAAGTTCAACTCCAAAGCATTGGCATAGAGAGTTTTAAGGACCTCTATAGGGATGATGAAGACTTTTCAGAGGCCTACAAGGTATGTTCTGATTTTCAAAATCACTTTCACAGTCAATTTATCGAATATACATTACAGAGTGGTCTTTTGTTTAAAGGGAATCAACTATGTGTGCTTAAGGGCTCAATGACAAAAAGTCTCATTCAGAAGAAGCATAATGGCAACCTCAGTGGTCATTTTGGCATCAATAAAACCATGGAGTTAGTACAAAGGTTCTATCATTGCCCCAAGTTGCCTAGAGATGTAAGAAGGTATGCTGAGAAATGTGTTGTGTGTATGAAATGAAAAGGGGGAGCTAGTAATGTAGGTTTTTACCAACCTTTTCCCATTTCCTATATACCATGGGAATGCATCAACATAGATTTTATAGTAGGGCTCCCTAAGACAAAGACAAGATTAGATAGCATCTATGCGGTGGTAGATAGGTTTAGCAAAATGAGTCATTTTATTCCTTGTAAGACTACCCATGATGCGTGCTATATAGTTCATCTCTTTTTCAAAGAAGTTATGAGGATGCATGGAATTCCCCTAAGCATCATGTTAGACAAGGATGCCAAGTTTATATGTCATTTTGGAAGAATATATGGAGCAGATTGGGTACTAACTTATCTTTTGGATCATCTTAATATCCACACATAGATGGTCAAACTAAGGTGATAAATAGGGTGTTGGGTAACTTTCTTAGATGCCTAACCAAAGAGTATGGGAAGATATGGGATCTAGTTATACCACAAGTTGAATATGCCTATAATGGTAGTGTTAACTAGACCACTAGAAAAAGTCCTTTTAAGATAGTATATGGGATGCACCCAAGGGGAGTGTGTGAACTCAAAGATCTAGGAGCCATGGAGTATAGGAGTGGTCATGCAGAATACTTCTCTCAAACAATGAAGGAGATTAAAGAGAAAGTTAAGAAGACTATAATAGAGGCTACTCACAAATTGAAAGCCAAGGTGGATGAGAAAATAAGAGATGTTCAGTTTGAAGTGGGAGACTATGTCATGGTTCATCTAAAAAAATCCAGATTACAAAAAGGAATGCCTACAAAGTTGCAGATGAAAAGAGTGGGACCATGCAAGATACTAGCTAAGTATGGGAAAAATGCCTATAAGGTGGAACTTACTTAAGATTTGGGCATCTCACCAGTGTTTAATGTATCAAAATTGGTGAAGTTCAAGGGAAAATTGGCAGAAGTAAACCAGAATAGTCAAGAGATCTTAGAAGATGTCAGTATAGTAGCTTTACCTCCAAAAGCTAAGTCTCAACCATAGAAGGTTTTAGAGTCCAGAGTGAAGAAGACAAGAGACACAAGGTGTATATGGAGCACTTGGTCTAGTAGAAGGATCACCTTGAATATGAAGCTACATGGGTATAGGAAAGCAATTTCAAGAATCTTGGCATTGCTATCTCTTTGATATCCCCTCACGTTCCTCAATCTTTGTGCAGAGGGGGAGAATGGTGCAGGAACACCCATGGGTTGGTAAAATCAATCCTATGCATTTTTTTTTTGTGAATCCCTCTGAGAAATTTTATATATTCCATAAGGTCATGTTGACCATAGTGTGTGAGTACAATAGGGATTAGGGTCTAGTTGAGTCTTAAGTCCTTAGAAAGTTGCAATTAGGGGCTAAAATGTTGTAAAGCCTCCTGATTGGTTAGAAGAGATGATGATGTCATAATGATGTCATTAGGGCTTGGATATTCTTATAATCTTGTTTGAACCAAGCTATAAGTCGAGTATGAGATTAGATTAGTTCAAAATTTCATTTTCTTTAATTTGTGAAAAAATACAAAAAGATGTAAAAAGTTTCTCAATAACTTTTGCAACTTTTAAAAGTTGCTCAAACAACATCATCCAAGTTTGAAAAAATTATGGAGAAGTGCCATAAGAAGAAACCAAAGGCATGGTTTTCCTATTTAAGACATTTTATGACCTAATCCCAAGGTTAGACACCTATTGTAAGGATTCTAATTTTTGAGAATACATAGAAGTGCTAATTTTGTGTGCATTTTGTTAGTTATTGAGTAACATTAGATTGAATATGGATTGAATTCAACAATTTAATTTGTGCATGGATTATAGTAGTGGGTTTTAATTTCTTGTGTGCCATTGGTTTTTTTTTTTGAAGTTCTTTCTTTGGCTTAGTGTAAATTTTGGTGTTATGCACTGCTCACTGGTTCAAACCAGGTAGTTGTTGAAGATGGAGACCTAACTCACTATCCCACTATTCATTCTATATGGCCTCTTGGGGATAGTGATTAGAATCCATGTAAATAATGTGTATAGGATCTTGGGCCCTCAAATGTAGAGGAAGAAATTTTAAGGTCTTTCCCTAGGCGAGCCAGTGGTGAGCCCGACTAGGGAAGACACTGTTGTAGAATTCTTTACTTGCATGGGTGTGAACTAAAGACCCAATCAGCTATTGGGAATTGAATTTGGGAGTCTTCCAAATAATTGGTGAAGAGGAGATGGTAGTTCCAATCCATATTGGACTCTAAAACTTGTAGACTATCCAAGAAGCCAGTGAAGTCCTAAAACCACACATTTTAGGTTAGGGCATTATACGGAAGGATGGAACCCTAAGACACCAAAAATACTTGAGAGGTTGGAAAATGAACCAAGAAAACAAAGGAAAGTTGCAGGGTCCTTTGGGAAAGAAGTGGTGAAAATCCCTATTTTCTTAGAATAGGAGGCCTAATAGGGCTACTAGCCATTAGGTCTGTTTTGAAGCCAATTGAAGAAATCAACTAGCAAGATGAATCAAGAGGGAATCATAACACCTCTAGTTGATAAAATTGCAATGTCTAAGAGAAACTCCTCACCTCTACAATAATAATTTACAAGATTTGGGGTGGAAAGTCTTTAAGTGAGTTTAAGGGCTAAGGAGTAGGAAGCTAGTAAGCACCAAGTAGAAGTCATGGCTTGGTAGTTCTTTCTTGGTATTTGGGTTGGTCAAGGAGACTAGGGGATCAAGAACAGTGTAGTGATCCTATAGGTCAAAAGGTGTGTAGGGAAGACACCTTATAGTCTATGGAAAGACTAGGAGCATGAGCTTGTGATTGGCTCATCCTGTAACCTCCCTATCAATATCCCTCTCCATCCTCCACTCTAAGGTAGTCACCCTCTTGGCATACCAATGGCTCTCTGCATCCCCCGCACTAGTCCTACCATCCACCTCCATAGCCCTAGCCTCTTCTCAAGTCACCCTCCTCTATAATTAATCATATATACCTTATAAATCATGGTAATGTTGTCTCAGACTACCTATATCTCTAGTATCTATTTCAAAACCATCTCCCCCTTCTCTCATAGGTACATCCTATGTTGGGTCATTGAATCCCCCGATTGCCACATCCAAAATTCTTTGTCATCCCTACCTATGGTTACATCCACCAAATCAGTATCATCACCTCCTATTACATCCTCCATCTTCTCATCAATAGTAGAGGATCTAGTACTATTTTTTCTCCTGGTCTTCTATGAACTTATACCTATAACAGCAACATATAAATCCTCCTCTCCTATGCCCCTTGTTGCTGCTACTACTGGTGCACCATCAAGAGGAATCAATGGGTCAGCTACAATAATAACCCATTCACCATCTCCACCATCCCCATCCCACCACCTCCATCTCCTTGACCTATGTCTCTCCCTCCTCCTCATCCTCCATCTCTCCCACCCTATCCTCTCCCTCCTCGACCACCTCATCATTCTCTCCTTGCAAGTCTCCCATTTCTCTTCCTCAGCTATCAAGTTCATTGATGCATATCAAAAGGAAATTGTACTCCCAAATCTATGTATGATGTAGACTTATGTGTCTCCCACTAACCATCATACTCAAGCATTGTCCTTGCATTTATATTATCTAACCTCCATTTCCATATCAAAGGCACCAATGTGGTGAATTGTGCCATTGTGATCTATATAAGGATAATAGGTCCCTAGCCTCTAACATTCATAGAAAATCTCACAAACTAAGAAGATCCAACTGGTACTCCCTACCTCTCACCAAACCATCTCAAAACCCTGTCTGGTAACTATATCTTAATAATCCTTGAGTACCGAGTACACTATCCAACCAACTATCTCTCTTTTTTGCAAAATGGAAGATGCTCATCCTTGTCATCCCAAATTGGAAATCCAATGTACGGTCTCCACATGAACTCCCTCAAGGTATCTAGTAAATTCCTCCATTACCTCATGTTTCCCACATACCTGCGAACCACTACCTCATAGTAGTACACATAAGGTTGCCTAGATTATATTCCTAGTTTGTAAAAAATTGGGCAGAATACAACAATATGCTCAAAAAACCAAACCTATAAAAGTGTGACCCCACATCCTGAACTTTGTGACCCATGGTAAGTTATTTCATTAAGCTAATTTTATAACATAGCTAGAACACATAGTCTCCATGTGTACACTATCCCCCACTGCCTCATCTCACTAAAAATATCCCCCTACCCAATAAGAAACCCATGACCTCTGCTATCTGGCATCACTACACCTTCCACCATTGCACACAATATCATGAGGTATAGATCATATCCCTCCATGTCCCATTGCCATCTAATCTCATAACCACTAATACCTAAATCATCTACCTGACAATCAAATAGGTCACACAAAACTTCTCTACCAGTCTGGAATGAGTACATAACTCTCTCCCCATGAATAGGAATCCTTAGTATCCCGCAAATATCCTCCAATACCACTACACACTCTCCCATAGGAAGGTGGAAGGAAGAAGTCTTTGAGTTCCATTTATCTCATAAGGTGATAACTAGGCCCCTATTTTTCCCTAATCTTTGGCATCAATGTAACATGTAGTAATCCAAGTCTACCTAAGTGCTCTCACTCATTGTCAGAAAGTCTATGTCTATATGATAAGGGGTTGGGATGACTCTCCCATCTCAAGATGACATCATCCCTAATCTACATATGTAATAAAGTGACAAAATTAGTCTACATGTAGTTAGTAAAGTCTATATTATATCTATGCTATGTCAATCATCCACATGCATAATAAAAAAATTAATTCATTCAACATAAAACTAAAATATATATCTCAAAATTCATATAAGCTAATGGAGGGAGAGGGCAGAGGTAGTGTGTGCAGCACTAGAGTTTCACCAAGAGCAGGAGTAGCAGAGGGGGATGTTGCTAAGGGTGAAGACAATGATGAAGATGATGGGGGTCAGGCTCTTGGGGGGTCCCTGTGCAACATGGTCATCGACGGGGGATGGGATCCTGGGGGGTCTTTGTTTTCCCATATTATTCTCTCAGGGTTTGAGATTCTGGTGACCTCTACTTGTGATGGGTCTGGTTTCATGATATGAGATGCGGGGGCTTAGTCCCTTCCTGTGAGTGGCCCACTCACCGATTTGCTTATGGGATTTCTAGAAATATGTTATTAATTGACCAGTCTCTTGGAGTGGTGCACATATTTGTTGTGGAAATGTTGGTCTTTGTTAGGGTCAACTTTTCCTCTTCCTATTCTGTGAGGTCTTTCACTCCCGTGTTTACATTTCCCCTATTTTTGGATGTTTTTTCCTTTAGGGATTATGGTTTGGATGTCTCTCTTCAGAGGGATTATTTCATTAGCTTTCTTCATCCATAACATAATCCTATAGAGGTGGATTATACCCCTATTGAGGTGGGGTTTTATCTTGTGGAGCTTTGGTGGAGGATACTTTCTCTGCTTCTGCTCCCTTCATTCTTGATTCCTATTAAGGTGGAAGATCCTATTGTAATGGAGGCGCATCCTATGGAGGTGGACTGTGGCTATTGGGTGGAGGTTCTTAGTGGTTGCGAGTGGTCTCCTCTCTCATTTTTCTACATGGTGGTAGGTTGTAACTGGCTGGGGGATGACCCTTCTCTTATTGAGTTTGGGTTGGCTGTGGTGTGGTGCCAGAATAGTGTTGGAGGTAAGCCCTTGGTGTTGGTTGGTTTGTGGGCTTGGGGTATTTTTCCCCTAGGCCTAACCCCAAGTGGCTTTTTGTTGCTGATTTTCAGAGTGTTATTCACCTGATACAATCTCTTATGGTTGTGGGCATTTCCCCCCAAGATGTGGATGAGGGAGTCCCTTTTAACTCTCTCTTTATGTTTGTCGACATTTGTTTTCTGCTAGTTTTTGGTAGGAGTTTGTAGATGGATGTTGATAATTTTCAAGGGCCCATCCTGGATGCCGAGTGTTTTCATTTAAGGTTAAAATAATGTACTAGGGCTGGTTTGTCCTATGGTGGAGACTATTTCTTATTTGTCCTTTCTCTTGGGTGGAGTCTCTTGGTTTATCCTGCAGTTTTTGGGTTCCATGTCAAAACCTTGGATAAGTGGTTTGAGAGCTTTAAAACCCCAACAAATTCTTTCTGATGTGAGGCTTCTCTAGTCTTTGGGAAGCTAGGATGTTAGTGGTTATTCTTTGTAAGCTACTGGTTGTGTGATGGATTTGGGCTGTTGGTTTTAAAATGTGTATTCCTTAGCGACGTTTTGTTTTAGTGGGGTTCTAGATCCCCCTCAAAATATGCTTGTAAAGGGTTTTAAGATCCCTTCAAAACCTGTATTTACCTTAATAAAAAACATAAAATTAAAATACAGTCAAAATTGCATTCATTACATATAAAATTTATTTATTTATATTCAGTATACCCAAGTGCATTGTTCTAGCCATGTAAATGCAGCTAGGTTATAGGTTACAAATTGACAGGCAAGTGCATTGAACGACTACCCTAAGTGTGATGAATGAGAACCTCAAGTGTGTCATTTTCCTTCCAAGTATGAATTGGTTATAAAATATCCCTAATCTAAGTGCGTCACTCTAATCCTATAAATGCATTGTTTGTGACCCCTAATTATGTCGATCTAGCCCAGATTTGTCTAACCTAATCTAGGAAAAAGCATAAAAAATGAGGAAAAATACAAGAAAAAAGTGTGAAACTTACCAGAGGTGGGGTGTTAGCTAGACACTAGTTGGTCTTGACTTGATCATCGATGTGTACTCCATCCTTGTAGCCTGCCATTTCTCCCCAAACACTCATAAAATGCTCCTTCCACTCCTAGATCTCCAAAAGCTCAATTGTGCACAATGATTTAAAAATGACCCTCCAATGTAACACCTCGCAAGGGAACCCAAGAGAATATAACCTAAAAAAGATACTAAGTTAATGGAATAATTATTTTTTAAAATGTTTACAAACAATAATGATAACAATGCGGAAGCAATACAATGAATCATATGACATACACATAAATGCAACTTAAATATAGATTACAAATCTTGAGGGTTCCTTAAAGTATAGTTACTTAAGCTAATTAATCTATGAAGAACAACCATAAAGAAACTAACATAAAATATACATCAAATAAAATCATATATACATCTCATAAGACATGATCACATATACAATTGATACCCAAGGTATACATAATGAATCAACATCCACTACACAAGTCGCAAGGTATGCTATAATGAATAACAATACAACAACCTCTGAATAACCATCAATAAATATATAGATAAGGTACAAATATACATCAACATGATAATGAACAAGTTTCGGGCAGAACAAGAAGATAAAACTGCAACAAGGATCATCCAAACATGAACAAGAATGTCAGATCTCAAATGGTAAAATAATCACTACCACCCAACCTCGTGGAACCAAAGGTACACTCCCATCATGCTAAGGAGATAACATAAATCCAACACACATAGGTATAAAACAAGAAGGAAAAAGCAAGATATATAAGACATCATAAATGGTACACATAGGAAGATCCTAAAAGCTCTTTGTAGCAATATGGATTAAAACACATTACCAGAGGCACCAAACACATGTAGGAAACCTAAGTTGCATATAGGGAAGTGTCATCACATAAGTCCACCCTTGAGTTACCCTACCCCCTGGATCCTAGCCCCTAAGTGACTCTATGTGGCTCAATAATCCTTTCATAAAGACAAGGATCCTAACTCCCATCCTAGCATGTACTAACACTCAAGGCATGGGAAAAAACTCTGAACATCTTATTAATTCATTTTGAAACCCCATTTTAGTATCATTATTTTACTTTTGGTCATATGGTGTTTTTATATAGGTATTTAAATGACCCTCCCAACTCTTTTTATACCCCCAACCCACCTCGATATACATGTACACCTTGCATTTCTATTGGTCACAATGTCTTTCACCTTCCCGAGTCCATAAGTTTCATGTATGCCCTTTGTTTTCCTATTCATAAATTGCATTGTGATCCTATGTATGATGTCAACCAAATGAGCCCTCCATCCCATTTTTTTCTCATTTCCTTAAGGGGGAACCATAATAACTAGTTACTGACACTATTTTATAGGGCCATACCGGGGCATGTTTTTATCAATTATTCTTTAAAATAATGCTTGAAAATGCATTATATCAAAGAGGGGAAAAATGTAGACACTTAAAATGGTCAATTTCTCTCATTCAATGACTCTGCTAACATTCTTCTAAGACTGTTAAATAATCTTTGTTAATTAATTAATCTGCATCTTTCCACTTTATTCTAAATTCAAAATCATCATTTCCGTATGAATTCCTAATTCAGTGATTTTAATTGATTACTTAATTATTAAACGTCTAATCAATATTTCATCAATTATTCATCTATATAGTAATTAAATAATTGACATTATTTAATTATTCTATATGTCAGTATATTTAATTAAATAATCATATTATTTAATTAATACTTCTAATTATTACATTTATGTAATAATTAAATCAATTTCTCTCTAATAATTAAATAAATAATATTTATTTAATTAAAGTAATTTTTCTCTCATAAATAAATAAGTAATTATTTATTTATTTATTTATATATTCCCCACATGTACAAATAAATAATTTTTTTTATTTATTTAATCATATTTATCACTCCAATTATGAGTTTCAGTTAACTTCTCAATCAACTCTCCCTGATTGATTAATCAAAATCAGTTATCTATTTAATATATCTAGTCTTCTATTCCACCTCATCAGTTAAGTCTTCAATCAATTTAGTCAACTCTTCAATCTATCCTCTTAATAGATCCATCTATTCTATTGATAGGCAACCAATTGAGTTCAACTCCCACTCACTATGAGTTCAACTCTTCAATCACATGCAACCAGTCCCATCAAACATGGAATCTTGATTGGAACCCTAAAAATATTATAAATAGAGATCTAATTCTCTTAATTTGGTAACCACAATTTCTTTGAATTCTCATGTTGGCACATCAATCACTCATTTCTAAGAGCCCACATTGCATATAGAAGGATAAAAAAGGAGGACTTTTGGTTTACATGTTCATATGTTTTTGAATTGATTTCATTATAATTGAATAATTATGCATGTTGTTTATTTACTTCCTCTTTCGATATTGGGGATACTAATTGCCTAACAAATCTCTTTGTGGTTGAGATTTTGATGTTATTGTCAGTTTTATCTGTATTACCCCATTTATAGATTTTTCCTCACCCCATCTACTTGCACATTTGGATAGTCATGTGAGATCTAAATTTGTATTAAAATTTTGTTTAGAACATATTTTATCTTTTCTCCAACTTCACTTCACTACAAAATATGAATGGTCGATGAAAGAAACTTACACTAAGAAGTAGGTAGCAACAAATTAGTTGAGTTATCCCAAAAATTCACCATGCAAACTATTAATTGCACCTGATGCAAAAAAGTTTAAAACCAATATTAGATTTGATAAAAAAATATTTTTAAACAATGTAACATATGGGAATACATAAGGAAGATGGAAGTAGAATATTTTGAAAATACACCTTCAAATTTTTAACAAAATCTGAAAAAATAATTTTTATCTCTTTCTTCTAATTTGTATGTATCATTACTAGGATTGTAAGATAAATTGGTTGTTTCTATGATAGGTTGAAGTTCTAAAAAATTATGATCTGTCAAATCATAATCGTAGATGTGTTTCCCCTTTATTCTATTGTACTAGCATAATTGAATCTCGATGCCTTCTAGCCTATCCAAAAGGTCAATGTCATTATGGTAATCAAATACCCTATTACCATCCTTCCTTCATATTCTTTGAAGCCTTCTGATGTACTAGGTTCCACATGAAACACCTTGTATTATAATTCAAAAAATACCTTTTCTTTTAGTATGTTCAGTGGGAGGCATTGAATTTCTCTCAAACAACACCCCACAATATGATCTAGTACCAAAGATAATTGAAACACCTTTTGTGGGGCCCTCAAATCTCGTCTAAAGTAGACCCAACTCCTGAATTTAGTCAACCTATCTTTGAACAACGTCATATTTCCATTAAACTAACTAACCAAACAAGCTTTAAACATATCCTTACCAAAAAGGTCTACCACTTTTTTTATATTTTTATTTATGTTTTTATCAATGGAATCTAAAATTTCATCCAACTCATGCCTCCACTCACTTTCCATTATTTTCAATTCACAATGATTGTGTACCACTAAAGACATAGATTGGAATATAGAGTTGGACTGATTTGGAGGTGAGTCATCCGCTACTTCATCCACAACTTGTAATGTTGGATAATTTTGGTCCCTTGTCCATGGTTTACCCACCAAAAATATTGTGTGGGATTCTCTGGTCACATGCAAAGAGTTGATAAATTTTTTTGTGCATCCTTCAATCCTATCTTGAGGGCTTCTATAATTTTATCATATGTTGATATTGAATCATACACTGATAATATGTTATGTTAGGAATAACAGTCCACCAACACAACTGAGAGGGGGGGTGAATCAGTTGTGAGACAGATTATTAAACATTAAACTTTATAAACCAAAACTTTAACCCAAATGATAACATAGTAAATGAAAACACCATAACACAATCCTTTATTATCGAGGAAACCCTATTAAAGGTAAAAACCCAGCGGGAATTAGCACCCAAAAATAATGTATTGAGAGTCTAGTATCATTGTTAAAATATTTAGCCCTATTAGGAGCTTATTGATGCATTACAATACATAGTCCCTGTTAGAGGACATACCCTATTAGGAGTCAAGAGTAACAGTAGGCTCACTACCTAGGGACACTGCCTAAAGAAGGTTAAATCTACCTTCACGACTCACTGTTTGAATTAAAAATGTATATGATATATACAATCCAATTAACTATCTGATAGAAACTATCTTTTATTGGTCAACTCCAATAAAGTATAACAATCAAAATCTCTTGTCTACATCCAACATACACAATCTCACAGCTTCCATAAATATTTTTCCACTTCACACACACTTTTCAACAAGAAAATATCTCTCTTATATACCCTTTTATAATAATTAATTAGGTCGGCCAATTTGGCTTTCCCAATATACAAATGATTACATAAAATTTTGCTAAGATACACACAGTACCTATAACAAGTAAACATCAAATATAATCCATAAAATATAATATAATGTCTATAATCCATGCTCGCAATCCATAATAGATGCTTCATCACTGAAGTCAACCTAAAATAGGTTTCCTCCAGAGCACATGCCATAGATGATGTCACCAAGAGTATGGGGACCCAAGAATCATTAAAAATAGTCATTAGAATGTCTTCTTCCATCCCTCAAGCTCGCATAACTTGAATCTATGTTGCATACATGTTATCCTCAAAAATTAGAGACTAACTCTGTCACACTTCTCTATCACGGACCATATCCATTCATCAGTAGAACCACTGTATCTTTCTCTATCTGCAACATCTAGCCATGTGATCTTAGACATAAGATCAAAACACTTCCCTGTACACATCCCTATCTTCGCATGCTCTAAATCATTTGTACAATACCCTTACACTTCTGTCAAGGAACTAGGAAACAGTAATAACAAGTTTGTTCTGCCACACAGGAAACATATGTTGACATCAATGACAAAACATGAATGCCAACAAAAACAAGAGAACTATTTTGAACATGTTAACATTGTGTATCTTTTATTTATGCAATGTATTCCAAATACTTTCTTGCTTCTTATGAGTGTATACACTAAAAATTGGTCCAAATGCATTTACTAATTAAATACTAGCGATTTAATTAATGTCACAAATCTTTTATAATATAATTAAATTCAAATATTTAATTATGTAATTCAAATTCCCAACTAATTCTTCAAGTCCATTCAAATTATCCCTAATGTATTATATTTTATTTTAAAACATTTTCCTCTATCAACTTCCCCTCTTGAATAAATTTTATTTATTCAAATGCTTCTAAGTAACCCTTTTTAAATTAAAATCCCCCATTCCTTTTTTCTTCTAAATCCATGATTAAATTAATTAAACTTAATTTAATCTCAACCCCATGACTTGAATTAAATTAATCTATATTTAAATCTTAAACCTAAATCTAACCTAGGTTGGACCACCTACTCCCATCCCACTAAACCTACATTGAGGATTAATCCTACATTAATTCCCTAATCTCCTTGATTCCTAATCTCATTAAGCTAATGATATTATCACATGCATGTGAGCATCTCTTCCCTAAAGTTAATTCATATAGCTTTGCCATAAAAGGCCCAAACCATCTTTCTCAAATCTTCTTCTTACATCTCTTACACTTTCTTAAAGTGTTTTATTGGACTTTTCCTTTTACATGGTTACTTTTGGGTACCCATGTAACATCACATCACAAGTTGCTCCAACATGTGAGAAACCATCTCTCTCTTTCTTAGCCTCCCTTTTGGATACATGTCACCTATGTGGCATCAACCTAAGATCCACATCACCAAGACTCTCAAAAACTCTATAAATAGAGCCCTTCTTCCATGCATTTGGATCATCTCTTGTTTTAGTGTTATCATGCCCATTTTGCTATCAAGTTCTCTCTCTTTCAATAGAATTTTTTTATTTTCATGTTAGTTTCATAGTAATTTCATAACACTTGTAGCTTTAATATCATTGCTTGCATATCATAGTAGTTCATCATCAGGTAGCTGTGAATCTTTAGTTTAAATCTTGCATTTCTATCATCATCATTTGGTTCATATTGCAAGTTAGTTATCGATACTAGTTTTGCGATTTATTGGAACTTCATCATAGCTTTTTCATAATGGTATAAACTTCATCATATCATCTTAGTTTATTGTCATCTTAGCTTGCATCATTGCTATCATTCTTTTTGCACAACATGGCTCTCATAGTAGCATAAATGTTGCATCCTTGCATATCATTTAAATCTCATTCATTAAGTTGTCATCTAAGTGATCTTAAAGTGAGAGAAATTTTAATGAAGATCAAATAGGTCCTTGGTGATAGAGGACCATGAGATTGTTTTAGAAACTAATGTGCTTTCATTTTATTTAAATTTCTATTAGTTTCTAATCTAATGTTTCATGGGTGAGTTGGTTATGATCTTATTTGACTGACTTGATTTTTGACACACATTTTTTGTGCCCACCGTGGGCCCCAAAACCCCAAAATTTCATCATTTTCTAATAATCTGTGTTTGTAGGCCAAAGACTATGGTGTACAGTTGTGTTTCAGAAGAAACAACTCATGTCTGGTCAATATAATCTCATTTTTGGTCATCAGAAGCTCATTTCTGGTTCTTAGAAGCTCATTTTTGGTCATTAGAAGCTCATTTTTGGTCATTAGAAGCTCATTTTCGGTCATTATAAGATCATTTACGGTCATCAGAAGCTCATTTTCAGTTCTTAGAATCTCATTTTTGATCCCCATAATATTGTTTTTGGTCCGCAGAATATTGTTTCTGTGCCCAGAATATCATTTCCTCATCAAAAGTTTATTTATGGTTAAAACACCTTTATTTTCGATCATAGAAAGTTCATTTTTGGGCCTTAAAATATCGTTTATGATAAAACATTTCATTTTTGGTGTTTATTCCTTTATCTCCAATATAGTTGCATTTTTGGTTTATGTTTTTGCGTTTCCAGGAATGACTGACATAATATTAATTTTTTCTATCATAATTGTAGTTATAACCTCTAATCAAGTGATATTTTTTGTTTTCTAATCTGATCTTATTGTGCAGATTGGAGATTCTAATATGTTTTTGCATGAAAAATGATCAATTTGAAACTATTAAATATTTCTAAAATCGCTAAAAGGGGCACATTCTAATCCTTACAATCTCATGCATGTAAATCTCAATTGAAAACATAGATTAATTAGGGACCTTCATTGTTTGTGGACTAAGGTGATAGGGATATGCTGTCCCCTTAATTGGGTGATCAAAAAACCAGACTCACCAAAGTCCCCTTAGTTAGAAAAAGGACAAGAAATTAATCTCATATATGATGCACTTGAAGATTTAATGTGGTATGGATATTATCTCCCCTTAATTGGGTGACCAAAATATAGGACCCACTCAAAATCTAATTTTTATTTCAATAGTACATTTAATCCTTAGCGGGTCTGCCTCCTAACATTTTCCTTAACGAGGTCGGTGAGAGAGAATGACCCAAGTAGGATACAACCAAAATCTATGGAATTAAAACCCACTATAAAATAAAATGTGTTCATCCTTAATAGGGTGATCAACGAAAAGATCTTGAGAATAACCCTCTTCTAGTAGTCTTTTGAGATTGCGCAAAACTGTGTTTTATGAAAGTGAGAGGCCTATATAATATAACTTATACTCAAGTTTTTATGAACATAATTTATACTAAAAACTTGATAGATAGAAATCTTACACATTTATTTGTGGTGTATCAGTTATGGTGCAAGGGGATTGCATCATCCCTTGAAGCTACTCATCATAAGTTCTCCCATGGTTGTTTGGAAAAAGGTTTTTGGAAGTGATGACCAAAATAACTTCCCTTACACCTTTAAGGCCTTATAAATTGTAAAATTTTCCCTTCATCTCCACATGCGGCTCACCTCTTTTCTAAGGGGGACATAGTGCACGAGGGTCTAGAGTATCAAGTTCGGTAAATTCTGAATTCATGAGCCTATGACTGATACATTGAAGCCACAATTTCCTTAGGTAGACTGCTTGAAGTTGTAACACCTCAAAATTGGCATCTTGCAACCCTAACCAATTTTGTTGCAATTGTCACTCTTCTGGATCATCAAAGTCCTATTGTACTAGGTAACTCTAAGTTTTGACTGACTCTACTCGACCTGAGTGTCAAATGCAGAAAATCCTAAAACTGCATTAATCATACATTGTGTTTAATTCCTAAATATCTATTGGCTTAACAAACCTTATGATTGAATTAATTTAATTATAAAGTACTAGCACTTTAATTAAATTAAATTCACCCCTTTTAGCTAAAACACATAAAAAGGAATTAAATAATATTTAATTATTAAATAAATATCCTCATTTCAATAATTGAATTTAAATATTCAAATAATTGAGAAAACACATTTATGAGGTCATATTTATTTAATTAATTGAATATTCTCTTCAGTTCAAAAATAGAAGTTTTGAATTAACTGTGCTTTAAAGAGAAAGAAAACAGTTAAATCAAAATAAAATAGTTAAAATAAAAAAAAAGAAAATAGTTAAAGCAAAGGGAAAACAATTTATTGTTTTCTTTTAAAGAAAGCTTTCTATTTTGAACTGGCTTTTCTATCTGTTTTATTTGAAAAAGGAAAGTTTCTATTCTGAACAACCTCTGAGTCTATAAAAGAACTCCCATTCTTCATTCAAAACCCTTCCTGAATTTATGGTCATATGCATTGTTATAATACTGAATTGTTGCTACATTCTTAGTTCATAATCTCATATAGAATAATCTCATGTTGCAATAGATTAATTTCAATTTCTAGAATAATTTCATTGAAAGCATGGCATAGTTTTAATCTCGTTTCTAGTTTAAATGGATCATTTAGATTAATCTTGCATGTTTCATTTCTAGATTAATCATTGCATTGCATTCATGGAAGCATAAATCCTTCATTCTAGATTGGTCTATGGTTGTGAGACTCTCATTCTGAGAGATATTTTGAAACCCCATCTGGATAGAAGGCAACAGGTCAAATCATACAAACAGGCAAGATGAATAATCTCATATTCATTCTTGTGTGTATCTGATGAACAAGGACTATGTTGAAGTGTATGGTTGATTAACAAGGCCAAATTTACCACATACATTTCTAGCACCCACCGTGGGGCTGAGATAATCTGTTCTGGCCTCATTTCATTACACTTCTTTTTCATTTTTCTGCATTCTGTCTGTACTTCCATACTTATTTGTTTTAATGTCACACGAAATTTTGGAGCGTCTCGCGCGAACTTTTTGGTTCTTCATAAGGCTTTCTGTATTTCTTTGCACAAATTGTGCTAAATCATCACGTGAAATTCCACACTAGAGCTTTTATTTGATATTTACTATTTCAGTTTTCTAACCATCTGCTATTTTTTGACATCTGTGTTTCTCTAATTTTATCTTCTGGAACAACTTAACAGTGGTTTGCAGGATGCTGAGATAAAGAAAGCAATCATAAACTTCTAACGTGTTTATTGCAGGACACTGAAATGAAGAAAGTCATTACAAACTACTAACAGGTTTATTGTAGGATTTTTGTCGAAGACCTTGCGTGTTTTCACAAATTTTCATGTCTATTTTTAGTAGTTAGAACACACTTCGGTTGGTGCTTAAAATGAACCATTGTCTTGCGTGATTGAAGTGTTTTCTAGACTGTAATTCCAAGAACTACATGAATGTATCCTCTCCCCTCGCCTTTATGGATCATGGGTGTAAGAGAAATTCATGTGATTCTTCTAGAGTGGCTACCTCCTGAGAGCTTTAGCAGAGTTGGTGAGAGTGGATGCCCAACCGGTAAAGGCTAAAGCCAAGCCCTTCCGAACCAGTATACAAAAAATTATATTGTGATTAATGTCACAATAGATAGGTGTGAATTCGTTGCGGCAACCAAAATATCCTCTAGTACCCTAGTGGTGCGTTAAAGTCCCGACATCGTTAAGGTGAAAGCCTTGCTTTGAAAGGATTGGGAGAGCCCCCTTAATTTGAAAAATGACTTGATCACCTGAATGGATGTCCTTACTACAAACTATTGTTCTAGTTTCAAAAAACCCTCTATCTGTTAGCGTAGAAGGTCAGAGACCGACTAAGACACCCCACACTCTTATGGCTCTTAGTAGAGACAACAACCCTTTGGGGTTCGAAGCTTGGTGTGCCTAAGAAGTGAGTGCACATGTAAGGAGAAGCCCATGCCTCCAAGCTTATAAGTTGTCTGCTAAGAGTAGGCATAGCTGAACTTTGGTTCAAGTGGGGATTCAACAGATATTGTCCTCGCTATCCTAGGATTGTGATGTTTCTGTTCTGGTACTACAAACTGTAAAGGTAAGAAAATGATGTTTATGGACTAAGAGTCTTTCGATACTCAAATAACTTATCACCTTACATTTAATGTTTAGAGTGGAGGGATAAATAATACATTCCCCTTTATTTTCAAATGCACAAAGGAAGGATCCAAATTGATCAACCCAAAAAGGATCAATGCATAAATGAATCAATCTATTGGAAATACAAATAAAGAAGGAGATCCTAGGTTTCCCTCTTAAAATGTGTTTTGAAATGAATGTAAATGTGTGATAGATTTAGAATGATTAAGGATTTGAATTGAAATGGATAGGAGAAGTGCACTAACCTTGAAATGTTACAGATCAAAGAATGCTATTTTCTGAGGTCTGTAGACTCTTTTTGGAAAATTTGAAGTATGATCCGAAACCAGAATGCAGAGACGAACAAAACCCAGAAATATTTTTCCAATCCAAAACCGTCTTATGAAAAAGGTCAACATTGACCCACAAATGTCACCCCTAACCCAATAATGTCGACCCTAACCTACACAGGTTTGACAAAAAAATTTGTTCATGGATCCTGATAGTTTGCTGAAAAGGGTATCCAAATCTGAGTCCAAATCTACAGTCCCAAACCTGTGCCTACAAGAAAAAGAGGTTTTTTTTTTTGGGGGGGAGGGGTTTGCCTTAGTCAAACCCTGATTTAGGAATTAACCTTGAAATCAATAAAGTATAGAATGCTAGCATGTAGTAGAATTGAATCTTACAATGAAGCTATGATATTGAAATAGATATGCAATTGTAATTCAAATGTAGACAAATATGTAAATATGAAAGCATGAAATTTAGAAACCATAAAACTCCATGATCATATGCTTTGAATCCACCTTGAAGAGATGATGAAAGAGTCTTGAGGATGCACAAAGGATCTTGAAGGAAGATCACACCATCATGATGGCTATATCTAGGGCTTGAATGATAAATCTTGAATGCTTGAACCAAATCCCTTCAAAGGCTTGAAAGCTTGAATCCTTGATATTCAATGGAGAACTTGAATTATTTAGAGGAAGACTTGAACACCTTGAAATCTTGGAAACATGTAGAACAATGGGTGCTTGAACTTTTGCTTGATCACCTCTTATCACTTAGTTGATGGTTAGAGAAAATGAGAGGAGAAAGCTTCCTTTTATATGAAATTAGGGCACAATATTCTAAGGAGGCCAAAATAAGAGAATTAAATTCCCATTAAATCCTTTACCCCTAGGAGAGGACCTAAGTTAAATATAATTTAGGAATCACCACTTCGAAACCTGAAACAGCCGACCCGGAAGCGGGAAATAACTTTTTGCAAAGACTGACATCCGAAAACTGTGGGACCCTAAGATTTGAACCCTGGGTCAAGGTCAAGGTTGACCTTAACCTAGGTTAGGGTTGAGGTCAACCTTGACCTAGGTTAGGGTCAAGGTTGACATAGACCCAAAAGGTTGACCCTGACCCTGAGGTCAAAGACCTCAGATCTGCAGTCCAGGATGCCAAAAACTGGATGGAAAGAAGTGGAAAGAGAGGTAGAACAGGGGGAAAGGAGGTGAAAGTCAGGAACCCATTCAAGGTGCTTGATATGACCCCAAACCACCTACTCAAAAGGATAAACCAGTATACAATGGAAGTGCTTCCATTTTCCGACTATACATTTAGCCCCCACTTTAGAGGGAGTATAGAAATAAAAAAATCTCATGGTAAAGTTAGAAGAAAGACACTGGTGGATCGCAATGAAGTAGAATATCACTAAGTCAAGGACATGGGCCCCTAGACCAAGGATTCTAACTCAACATAAATGCATAGAATATATGAAAAATAAAGATCAATCAATCATAGAAACATACATGATTACATAAGGAAGACAAGAGCAACACTATAGATAACATAGCTTCATGATCTAATCCTACTAGCATGAAAGCGAAAGAGAGAAAATAGATAGTGATTCCCTCACATAGTAAGGTGCCCACCTTACTGTGAATCACCAAGGAGGGAGAGCCCAATAGGTTCACCCATAAACTATGCTTGTAATTGTAAATGCATCTTCTGATGGCTTTTAAAATATCCTTAGATCCACATTCTTGTATCACTATGGAATATAAAATGCGTGTCCATTCAGGGTTTAGAAACTTATGTGCATTACCTTTCAAGGATTTAGCATATTGTAAAATAAAAGGGTGCGTATTTCTTTAGGATTTAGCAACTTATGTGCGTTACCTTCCAAGGATTTAGCAAAAATAAAAGAAAAAATGTGTATCTCTTTAGGATTTAGCAACTTGTGTGCGTTACCTTCCGAGGATTTAGCAAAAATAAAAGTAAAAATGCGTATCTTTTCAAGATTTAGCAACTTGTGTGCATTACCTTCCAAGGATTTAGCATGCTGAAAAATGTAAATTAATGTAAAATATAGTACAAGGGAGACCCTATATATGCCCCCCTCCTTATCATGACTACCTACTAGGTAGGATAAGGAAGAGAAAGAGGATACCTACTTCACAAGGTAAGGAGATATCCAGCTTAACAAAAATGTACACCATATTATTAGCAAAGAGTCTTGACCCTTACATCCAAGAGCATAGATAATTGTGAAATGGATATGTCACTTATGGAAAAAGGATCCTCAAAAAGGAAGAGATCTTATCAACAAGAACTTCACCATAGAGGAGTGCTTAGGATAAAATGTCATCTTCTAAAGAAAAGAGGGCACAAAGATTCAATCATCAAGCCCCCTGTAATCAAGAGGAAGAGGAATCTTTGGATGAAGGAATTAAACTCTAACCCAAAGAAAGAGCAATATTTTATCAAAAGCATAGTTTTCAAAATAAAGAAGAGGTGATGACCTAGGACAATCATCTCTCATATAAGAGGGTATCCATAGTCAAAAACATAAATCTTTATAAGGAAATAATGTTATATGATAAAAAAAAATGTCACTATGCTAAGGAGAGTAAATCCTTAGATAGAGGAAGAAAGAAAATACCTTGCCCCCTAGGGGTGAAAGCAAGGGATATATCAAATTATATCAAGAAATGTTGTTGTAGATAAGATATATCATGCAAGAAGTGAAAAAGTAACCCTTGTGAGGGATAACACATTATTCAGTTTTTAAGGTGAGAGATTTATCAACCATGGAAACCCAAAAACAATGAAATAGGTTATAATCAAGGACATAGATCCTTAATGAAAACCAACATTTTCATGTATGATTGGATATCACATAATAGATAGATACTGCTTAACCAAGGGAAAGTTGATCCCGAAAAGATAGAAAAGAAGGAGATGACATCCTTGCCCCCCATGTGTAGGGACAAGGATGAAAGGGGACCTATTATATAGCTCACAATACTATGCAAGACAATGAGCCCCGAAAGATTAGGATAACATTGTTTACATAATATGGAGTTCCATAATAGGAACATAACTGTTATTTAGAGAAAACAAGATGGAAATATAACTCTTTGCCACATGATATATAAATAATTTTACTACCAATCAGCTACCTAATCTTGTAATGTAAAGCTTGATATTCATTAGAATGATCATGAAATATATGATATAAAAAAGGAAGAATCTTCAAGTAAGGCTACGTTTCTTTTTGCATTTAGGTCTAGTAATCATCTTAACACGAAGGAGTTTAGGAAAAACAACCTCTTGGTCAAATTCCTTCATAGGGTCATCATGTTGTGAAATGTTATTTGATATGTTGGTAACATTGATGTGTTGTTGAGGATTAAATGCCAATCCATAAGAATGCTCATGCCCCCCATTTTGTAAGGGCATTTGAATTCCCTATTTATGCTTAGCACATCCTTGACTATGGAATCCTTGTTTAACTAGTAAATGATAACCAGGACCATAATAAGAAGCCATATCAAAAGTAGTCAATGGAACTTCAGTAGTCACTATGTCATCATTAGTATGCTCAATAGATTCACAAGAAGGAAAAATAAAGGGATACATCCTAGGAGAAGATGGGTTAGGAGCTTGATTCTCCATAGGATCATCACTAAGAGGGAGAGCATTAAGGGAATTCCTATCATTCCCCGCTAATGTCTCATTACTAGAAGAAATCCCAAATGGAGGTAAAGAATCTGTAATGTTTTCTTCTTTCTCTAAAATGTCTACATAAGGAGAGTGCATTTTAGAAAAAGAGTCATGATCATGTATGAATATGTCATGCATTAATAAATCACCCTCTTGTATCAAAGCATCTTCAAAAGGAGGAGATAAATCAATGTCTTTATCCAAGGGTTCATACCAAAAGGTAGAATCACCCATAATGGCTTCATGAGGGAGAGAGTAATCAACATCTGAATCCAAAGGTTCAACCCAAATAGGATGATTATCATATCTATCAATAAATCACATTGTAGGAGTGCCTAAAGCTTGATCCTTAAAGGAGAAAGAATTGTATTCTAAAGTAGGCTCATAGAAAAGACATATATTAGGAGAAGAATTAACATCAATCCTTAACTCATCTCCATGGAGGGAAAGATTAAAGTCATCTTATTTCTCTAATATATCCTTGCAAGGTAATACAAGAGAGGACAAAGAAACATCACACTCAGTAAATGAAGTCTTTGTAGGTCTATCAATGTTGTAAATAGAGGAGTATGAAGGTAACCATGCACACACCCTATGGTGAAGGTCAATTGAAGAGGTTATAGAGGAGGATAAAATAGGAATAGGATCAATGGAGATATTATTTGAACAATTTTCATCCTCACTACCATGTATATCCTTAGGGGATCTATCCTCTTTAGCAACAAAAGCCTCATCAAAGTATTTAAAACAAAAATCATACATGTTGAACACAATGAAAAATGTAAATGTTTTTGTATTTTTAAAGAAATTTTGTGGTTTTTATGAATTTTGAAATATAAATGGAAGAGAATAAAAGAAAACCTACTTCTATGTTCATGCAAGATCTAATATAAAATGTAAATCTAACACCAAGGAAAAAGAAAGAGTTGTCTATCGCGGGTTCACCAAAATGTAAAGGTAAGAAAATGATGTTTATGGACTAAGAATGTTTTGATACTCAAATCACTTATCACATTAAATTTAATGTTTAGAGTGGAGGGATAAATAAGAAATTCCCCTTTATTTTCAAATGCACAAAGGAAGGATCCAAATTGATCAACCCAAAAAGGATCAATGCATAAATGAATCAATCTATTGGAAATAAGAATAAAGAAAGAGATCCTAGGTTTCCATCTTAAAATGTGTTTTGAAATGAATGTAAATGTGAGATAGATTTAGAATGATTAAGGATTTGAATTGAAATGGATAGGAGAAGTGCACTAACCTTGAAATGTTGCAGATCAAAGAATGCTATTTTCTGAGGTCTGTAGACTGTTTCTGGAAAATCAGAAGTATGATCCAAAACTGGAACGCAAAGACAAACAAAAACCATAAATATTTTTTTGATCCGACACCGTATTATGAAAAAGGTAGACCTTGACCCAAAAATGTCACCCCTGACCCAATAATGTTGACCTTGACCTGCATAGGTCTGACAGAAAATCTGTTCGCGGATCCCGATAGTTCGCTGAAAAGGGTATCCAGATCTGAGTCCAAATATATAGTCCCAAACCTATACCTGCAAGAAAAAGAGGTTTGTTTATTGGGGGGGAGGGGTTTTCCTTAGTCAAACCCTGATTTAGGAATTAACCTTGAAATCAATAAAGTATAGAATGCTAGCAAGTAGTAAAATTGAATCTAATAATGAAGCTATGATATTGAAATAGATATGCAATTGTAATTCAATTGTAGAAAAATATGTAAATGTGAAAGCATGGACTTTAGAAAACATAAAAATCCATGATTTCATGCTTAGAATCCACCTTGAAGAGATGATGAAAGAGTCTTGAGGATGCACAAAGGATCTTGAAGGAAGATCACACCATCATGATGACTAGATCTATGGCTTGAATGATAAATCTTAAATGCTTGAACCAAATCCCTTCAAAGGATTGAAAGCTTGAATCCTTTATCTTCAATGGAGCACTTTAATGCTTGAGAGGAAGACTTTAACACATTGAAATCTTGGAAACATGTAGAACAATGGATGCTTGAACTTTTGCTTGATCACCTCTTATCACTTAGTTGATGGTTAAAGAAAATGAGAGGAGAAAGCTTCCTTTTATATGAAATTAGGGAAAAATATTCTAAGGAGGCTGATATAGGAGAATTAAATTACCATTAAAGCCTTTAACCCTAGGAGAGGACCTAAGTTAAATATAATTTAGGAATCACTGCTTTGGAACTTGAAATAGTCGCCCCAGAAGTGGGAAATAACTTTTTGCAAAGACTGACATCCGGAAACTATGGGACCCTGAGATTTGAACCTTGGGTCAAGGTTGAGGTAAACCTTGACCTAGGTTAGGGTTGAGGTCAACATAGACCCAAAAGGTCAACCCTGACCCTGAGGTCAAAGACCTCAGATCTGTAGTCCAGGATGCCAAAAACTGGATGGAAAGAAGTGGAAAGAGAGGTAGAACAGGGAGAAAGCCAGGTGAAAGTCAGGAACCCATTCAAGGTGCTTGATATGACCCAAAACCACCTACTTGGAAGGATAAACTAGTCTACCATGGAAGTGCTTCCATTTTCTGAATATACACAAACATTCCATTTAATGTGTTTTGCATGGGTGTATCATTTGAATAATCAAAACGATCGTCAAGACACACAAAATGTCAAACTTGAACATGTCCAAAACTATCTATAACTCAAACTATCTGTTAGAAAACATCATGATTTTATCTTAGGAAACATAATCTAGTCTTAACTGTCTAATTTTGTAGACTTTCATTTTTCAAAATTGCATAGTTTTGCGTGACATTTTGCCATCTTCACATTATTATCTGATAAACTTCATGTGATACACTGCAAATATTCACATGATATTTTGCAATATTATTGTCATTTTTTCACCAGTCTATCATCAAACTTCACGTGGGACTGCATAGTTTTTCACACATCTATGTGCTTCTTCACGCGAGAATGTGCTTCTTCACGCGAGTCTAAAGATTTTTTTCAAAACAACGAGCTAATTCCCGTCTATCAAGCATACTTCTATCAAATTTGGTCTCTGATCTGGGTCTGTTTATCTACCTTCTATCTTCACACAGTCAAAAACATGGTTTCTTGGGTTGAGAATTACGTGATTCTTTCTTTAACTGGTCTCATCTCATTTATTTTGGTCTCTTTCATCTGTGTCATCAGGCCTTGTGTCGCAAAAGACATCTCTTGGCTGTTCTAGCCTCATCTCTGACGATTTGCACCAAGGATACTTCACCTTTTTGCACTTTCTGTGCATTTACTTTGAGATAGTTTCAAGTTTGGTCCTAGTTCACATCCCTTGTACAATCTTTGTCTATGACTTTTACAGCTCGTAGTGGCAGAACATTCCTTTCAATCAATCAAGATGAATTTGTGCTTTCCACATGATTGTTGGCTATATCTAGTGAGGAATAATCTCAATCTCCTTCTCCAATACTTTGACCTTACATCAAATGGTCATTTCAAGTGGATTTTAGTCAGGTTCAAAATCCTTTGTTCCAAGAGGAACCAAATTTTGAAAACACTCAACTTTCTCATATTGAGTCTTTACACTTTGAACACTTACATTCTATCAAGATGGCAGATCATGACCAATTAGGTGAACATAGCAGAGATGATCTCTCTAAAACTAGGGGTAAATACACTTTTCAAGACCCTCTCCCTGATGAAGAGAAAGAAATAACCCAAGGGGATATATTAGACTCTCACAATAATAAAAAATTCATGAGAATGATGAAAGTCATAATGAAAGAAGAGAAGGAGAAATACCTTCTCGAGTTAGCCACCCAAGGTGCCAAACTTCCCTCCGATTACAAGATAGAGACACTTGTTGAGAAAGAGGAAGAAACTAAAAAACTCCCACTTGCAAAATAAAATGCAAGGCATGCAAGAGAAAATCCTTCAACTCATGAAGGAAAAAGACAAACCTACCACTCAATTCACACTAGAAAGCATTTGTCCATTCCCGTTTGATAAGAGTCTATGCATGCCTCCTTTTCCCAAAGGAGTTGAACTCACCAAATATGATAAATCCTTGGGTACATCTGACCCCCAAGATAATTTGAGGGAGTTTGGTGCTCTCTCTATGGAGTTTATACATGATACTACCTACCTCATGTGCCTCTTCCCATGTAGTTTGGGAGGGTCAGCTATGGAATGGTTTTCTAGATTACCAAATGGCATCAAAACTTTTGATGAAATTGCCAATTTATTTCTACAACACTATTCTCACAACATCCAACATCTGGTTCACATCTGAGATCTTTGCAACTTGAAAAAAAATCATGGGGAATCCTTCTTGGAATTTCTCCAAAGATGGAGACAACTTTATACATGATATTCTCGCAAGATACTCGAATCTAAAAAGTTGGACATCTTTCTTGACAATCTTCTCCCCAACTTTGGGTATCAAGTATAGCTGCAAGGTCCTCTAACCTTTGATGACATGATTAAGCAAGCTATGAGAATCGAGACACTTATGATCAAGAAAGGAGAATTGACCTTACACAAGGAAAATAAATAAGGGTCTTCCTCCTCAAGCAATGATAAACCCAAATTTCCCAACAAGAACCAAAATGTTGTGAATGATGGAGTTGTAGACATTGTGACTCCCAAGCCTTCCAAGGCTGCCTTTAATCTCACTACCATGATGCAAGCAGCCAAAGCCGCCAAACAGGCTATGGCAGATTCCAAACCAAGTACTTTATGATTTTATGGATCTAAACCTTGGGCTCCTAGACCCAAGCGTGAGTTCACTCCTTTAGGAGAACCTCTTGATGCGATTTAAAAGACTCTCTTGGACAACCAATTACTCACTCCACTAGATAATTCATGACCTTATGAGCCGCAACCAAGACCCTCTTGGTGGAATGAATCCGCTTATTGTGATTTTCACCAAAACAAAGGTCATAAAATGGCTACTTGTCTTAAATTGTGGCATAAAATCCAGGATCTCATTGATAGTGAGGTTATTGCTGTGGGAGGTCACAACAAGAGCTCTAATCACCAAGCTTTCAAAGATCCATTTCCTCCTCATGGAAAAGGTGAATCATCTAAAGGAAAAAATACTGATGCCAAGGTCAACTATACATACACCAATAAAGACAATGTCATTAATATGGTTGAACTTGTTGATATTGAATACTATAACATCATCATTCTCAAGGGAAGGGAAGATACTCCCAAGCCCAAAACACCTTTCATCTTGTGAGGGTCTATGCCTCAGTCTTCCAAACAAGAACAACCTCAGGTCAGTGCTAATGTTGTCACTCAATCTTGCACTAAGATCATCCTGAATGGCCCTGAGCCTTCTATGTCTACATCAACACAACCTATAGACAAAGCTAATGTTGGCTCTACCAATAAGAATCCAAAATTGGGTTCCTCATCTAATGCTTCCAATTACAACATTCTCGATCAATTACAATGTACTAATGCCCAGATCACTATTTTTGAGCTGCTAAAAATTTCCCTTGCTTACAGGAAAATTCTGGCCCTCACCGAGGCAAATGTCCCAAAAGATCTTGATCTCGACCGATTTCAATCCATGGTAGGTCACTTGACCTCCTCCTATTACTTGTCTTTCTATGAGGAAGATGACCATTCTTTGAGTCACCCACATAATAACCCTCTATACATTGAAGTCATGATTGGTCCAAAGCGTGTTCGCCGTGTTCTCATAGATAATGGCCCTAGCCTTAATATTTTCTCTGCTAGCTTCCTTACTAAGTTAGGCTATGGTGAAGACTGCATTAATGCCTGCAAAAATATTACTATTAAGGCCTATGATGAAGAAGAATGTAAATCTAAGGGGCTAGTTGTGTTGCCAATCAGAGTTGGCCCTGTTGAACAAGATGTTACCTATCAAGTGATTGACATTCCTTTGGTATACAATATTATGTTAGGAAAGAAATGGATCCATGAAATGAAATCTGTCCCTTCAATGTACCATCAGTGCATTAAGTTCCCATTCCAAGGATCTAAAGTGAATATATCCGCTAATACACGCTATGATTGCAACGCCCTCAGAAAATCTGCTGACATCTTTGTGCCTACTAACAGAGAATCTATTGAGCTCCTTGAGACTAAATTAAAAGAAATGGAAAAGAGTTTGACACTCAAAGAAACTAACATGGGAGGATATCAGATTGAACCTATGCTATCTGTTACATCTCTTCCTTTGTCTCTACGTTCTTTTGGGAGATCTTCTGAGAGGACTAAACCTTCTATGGTTCCTCCTCCAACAAAGTATGGTGGTACCTTTGTACAAGCCACAATACCATTAGAAGAAGAAGCTAAAAAAAGAGCTATCAAAGCTTGGATCTATAAAGGAGAAGACACCCCTGAACAAAACACTACACCTTGTGACATAAAACCTGAGCAGTATGGCAAAGGTCTATCTATTATGCAACATTTTGGCTACAAAGGAAATGGTCCTATAGGTGCGAATCATAAGGGATTGATCACACCACTTGAAGCCATTGGTCATAGAACATGTGACTCTATAGGTATAGGCTTCAAGAAACTCACATTTCAACTGGGGATAAACAAGTTTGTACCTCGAGCAGATAAACAACTAATACTTGAAGAAACATCTAAAACTAAAGAATCTGAAGATAGTTCTAAGGAGGATAGTTTTCCTTGTCCTATTCCTCCATACCTGGCAGCATTCTTTGCTGAGCCAGATGAATTTATATTGTATTTCAGTATAGTAGAAACTGACAACGATTCTAATGACACCACTTCACTTGCTCCATTAACCTATGAGGAGTGGAAAGAAATACAAACTGTAAATCTGGGTCATTAGGGTGATTTATACATACCACCACACTTTCAAGAATAGTTTGAACAGGAATCCCAACCACTTCTCATGACACAAGAAGAAAATAGTGCTACAAATGCCAATGAAGTACCTAGGTCAAAAGGTGCTCATCTGACCATTGCAGAGGTTCTAGGTAGAACTCATCCAAACTGGGGACAAAGGGTTGATTTCACTCATGTTCTTGATATGACATCCAATGATGAAACAAACTCTCATGAGTATGAGTTTGATGATTTATCATATGCCACCTCTGATAGGGATATAGATATAGTTCACACACATGAAAACCTTCTTAAAGTAGGTGAAGGGTCTAGTGTAAGGTCAAACGAGTTCGACTCCCTAGCTGTTAACATGTCATCTACTATGATCGCTAGGAATCAAAGGAATTTGACTATACCTCTAGATGAGATCGCTTTAGGTCTTGACTTGCTTGTCCATTCTTTTGATGGTTATACCATGAATGCACTTGAACCTGTCACTTCTCTTTCACTTCACCATCCCAAGCTTATAGATTGGAACACTACCTCCCCATCTAATGAAGTCCTTATGTTCCAGAACAATTACGCTCTTGCCTGTTACCTCCACACTATCGAACCTGTAACATCCTCCACTAGCGAAGAAGGTGTCAACATGACTGAGGTTGATATCAAGTATCTTAGTCACAAAATCAAAATAAGAAAAAATAGGCGCTCTGATAGTGAAAACCACATTGTGGCAGTATCAGAGCCTAAAAAAGTCAAAATAAAGGACATATCCAAGGGTGAAAACCTCTCTAAGGCACCCGAGGATGAGATACTTGATGCACTTCTGAGTCATTTCCAAGAATGATCATCTGTGCTTATTGAACCAACTCAACCAATCAACTTGGGTACAGAAGTTGAACCTCAGATTATTCACTTGGCACAATCACTATCTGAGGCAGAAAGAGAGGAATTCACTACATTCTTCTGGAGTAAAAAGATAAAATTTGCATGGAAATATTCAGACATGCCAGGATTAGAACCTAATATAATCATGCACCATTTTTCCATTGCACCAGGCATCGAGCCCATCAAGCAAAAGCTTTGAAAAATGCATCCACATGTGGCTCTACTTGTCAAATTTGAATTGGATAAACTTCTTAAGGCAATATTTATCAGAGTAATTGACTATGCAGAATGGATCTCTAACATTATTCCAGTATCAAAACATGATAAATCTATCCGAGTCTGCACAAACTTCAGAGACTTGAATCTGGCATGTCCTAAGGATGACTTTTCATTGCCCAATATTGATATGATTGTAGATATGACAGCAGGGTATGAAATGTACTCACTAATGGATGGTTTCTCTGGCTACAACTAGATAAAAATCATGCCAAAGGACCAAGAGAAAACTACTTTCACATGTGCATGGGGCATTTTATGTTGGAATGTTATGCCCTTTGGACTCAAAAATGCTGGTGCTACATATCAAAGAGATATCACTACCATATTTCATAACATGATACATAAAAAAATGGAAGATTATGTTGATGACACTCTAGCTAAGAGCATGCATCAAGAGAAACATCTTGCAGATCTAGGTCCTATACTAGATTACATGGAACAGTTCAGTCGGAGGCTTGATCGTAAGAAATGTGCATTTGGCATAACATCTGGAAAATTGCTTGGTTATATCATCTCTGCAAAAGACACCAAAGTGGATCTTGTGAAAGTACAAGCTATCATGGAAATGCCGCCACAAAAGAATATCAGACAAATGAGAGGACTTCAAGGCCACCTACAGTCTATTCGGTACTTTATCTCACAACTGGCAGACAAGTCACAACCATTCACCAAGACTTTACATGAAGGAGTGACTTACCAATGGAACAAGGAATGTGATGAAGGGTTCACAAAAATCAAATAGTATCTTGCGAACTTGCCAATCTTGATGCCTCCTATTCATGGGAAGCCGCTTATACTTTACATCTCTGCTATAGATACATCATTGGGTATCCTATTGGCTCAAGAAGATCAACACAACAAAGAAAGGGCTATATATTACATTAGTATAACTCTGGTCTCATATGAAACAAAATATTTTTCTATAGAGAAGGCTTGCCTCGTAGTGGTATTTGCTTCACAAAAACTGTGGCACTACATGCTGGCTCATACTACATGCCTAATTGCTAAAATTGATCCTCTAAAATATTTTCTCACTAAAGCTACCCTAATGGGTAGACTAGATAAATGGGTCATTCTTCTCAGTGAATTTGATATTGAGTATGTAGAAAGGAAGGATATTAAGGGACATGCAATTGTAGATCAATTGGCAAAAGCACCTCTAGTAGATCATCAACCATTGCACATTGAATTCCCAGATGAGTCCATATTACTTCTCACACATCAATCCTGGACTATGTTTTTTGATGGCTCATCTACCCAACAGGGGTCAGGTGCTGGGATACTATTCATTACACCTCAAAGGTACTCTTTACCAAAAGCCTATAAGATGTTGTTTCCTTGTACAAAAAACATTTCTGAGTACAAAGCCTTAATCAATGGTATGAAGATTGCCCTTGAGTGGTGAGTAGATGAATTCAATGTCCTTGGAGATTCATATTTAGTCATCAATCAAGTAAATTATATCTATTAGACAAAGGATGACAAGCTGGTGCCTTATAAATGGTTGGTTGATGACCTCAAAAAGTATTTTTATCACATCACATTTCAACAAGTTCCAAGGTTAGATAATAAAGTGGTAGATGCCATGGCTACTCTTGCTTCCATGCTGTAGATGCTAGAAAATGATTTTTGACATGAATTCCTAGTGGAGACATTACGCTACCTAGCCTATGACTACCCTAAATCCTGGATGATCTATTCTATCATTGGACATGACTCATCTCACGACCATCATATCTTTTCCTACTTTCATGACCAGATTGTTCCAGACACTTACACCTGGAATGAGAAACGTTACTTAATCCACAGTGCTTCACGGTTTGTCATTATAGCTAATGACTTGTATAGGCGTGGTCTAGACAGTACCCTTCTTAGGTGTTTAGAACCCAATGAGTCCAAATGTGCATTAGTAGAGGTGCATGAAGGCATCTGTGGGTCCCACTCTAACGGCCTAACATTGGCCTGTAAACTTATTAGAGCTGGTTACTATATGCCAGATATGGAAAAAGAAGCTACATAGTTTGCTAAGTGTTGCAAATAGTGTCAACTACATGGTAATCTGATTCATGCTCCAGCCAAGGAGCTCATTCCCTTCATTACTTTCTAGCCATTTCAACAATGAGCCTTTGATTTGGTGGGTCAAATTTATCCCTCGTCCTCAAATGGACATAAGCTCATAATCATAGCTACAGACTATTTTACCAAGTGGATGGAGGCAGTCCCTCTCACCATTGCTAATGACAAATCAGTAGCTATGTTCATTCTCAACTACATCATCTGTAGGTATGGTGTACCCTCAGCAATAATCACTGATAATGGGGGAAAATTTAAAGAAAATGATTTGACAGAGCTATGCTCTAAGTTTAAAATTACTCAACATTGGTCTTCAATCTATTATCCTTAGGGTAATGGACATACAGAAGTATCAAATAAGACAATCCTTAAAATCCTGCATCGCACAGTACACAAATCTGGATGAGATTGGCATCTCCAGATCAATCTAGCTCTTTGGGCATATAGGACAAGCATAAGAACACCAATAGGGGCTACTCCCTATGTTTTGGTTTATGGAGCAGATGCTATGTTACCAATTGAGGTTGAGATTCCTTCTTTGATAGTCTCTCTGAAAGGCCTCATATCTGATGATGATAACAAAATATCTCAGCTACAAGAGCTAGAACTACTTGATGAACATCAGAAAGTGGTATTCAATCACCTTAGAGAATATCAGAAAAGGATCTCCAAGAGTTATAAAAAGAAGGTTAGACCAAGGGAATTCCAAGCGGGTGACCTCATTCTGAGGGAGAACCCTAAGAATCAACAACATCGGATCTAGAAAGGAAAATTTGAACCAAATTGGCTTGGTCCGTATATTTTCATTGCAGTGTTTGGGTTTGGCACTTATAAAATTTCTACTACTAAGGGAGAACAACTCAAAGAGCCCATCAACACTCTTCATTTGAAATGGTTCTACAACTGAGACATCTTCAGTATGCTCCTGTATATAGTAAAACCCTAAAAAAATTCTAAAAATCTAAAAAAGTCCTGAAAAAAAAAATGATCATCTTAGTGAAAACCTAGCAATAGGCTCTTTGATGTATCTCCAAAAAAATCATATATTCCAAAAATACAAAAAAATTAAAAAATTGAAAAATACAAAAAAAGAGAAAAGAGAAAAAGGTGCCATTGATGAAAACCTGGAAAACATGCGTCATGGTAGCAAAAAAAGAATTTCTGCCAAGAAGGTGAAAACCTGGTAAACATGCACCTCTTGTTACACAATGCTATATCTATCGCAACACCACTTGGCTTTACACATTTAATTTCCTACATTGCTGCTTTCCTACTTTCCTGCTTACATTTGCTTTTCTACATGCTTTCATTTCCTGTCAAGACACCAACTTATATGGATTGAAACTAGTCATACTCTCAGGGAAACCCTCCTGGTCTAGGGGGCACTATCCTATCACCTTTTGGGATCTACTTTGCAATAGTCACTAGTGGTTCTCACTGCATCTGCCTACTGATGTCTAGCTAGTACTACGACCTCTTCACTCGAGAATCTCTCTCGCATTAGTCACCAGTGGTTCTCACTATGTTTGTATACTATTGCTGTACTATTGAGATTGCTCACATCCATTATAGTTGGATTTATACTCAAATGCTCTATCTATCGATACTCAGTCTTGATGATTCTTTGCTTTAGCTTGTACATAGATTTTGGTCACTTTCGTGACACTTTGGTTCCTTCACAAACCCTACTAACTTGACACTGATTTAGTGGCATACGCCTGGGGGAAACCAAATCTAGTTTGTCCTCACAACATACATCAAGTCATTCATGGTTAACTAGGGGCATGGGTCCCCCATTTGATCACATCTTTGGTTTACAACTGTGTCAGTAATCTTGTCACTTCTCAAGGACAACTTGCTACTGACACAAGCTGGCATTTTTTAACACCACCATAAATAGTGTTTCTCAACACTATCTTTGGACACATCTATGTTTTTTAACACACATCGGATATCTCAAATGTACACATCTATCCATAACAATCAAACACAATGCACTCACATGCACAATGGTGTTTTTCAACACCTCATACACATATACATTTGCAAACTTTGAAACTGGCTGATCTATGCTTGAATCTTTCTTTGTATGTTGTCTATTCTTATGGATTTCATTGATATTTTCTTTGTCTACTGCTTGTTGGTGTAGTCCCGATGATCCAGCAACGTCAAATAAATAGGGTGTATGTGATAAGAGCTCCCGCACTAAGGTGGAAAATCCTCACATCCCTCGATCTTGTTTATTTGTATGCCATGGTGAGGTCGGTACTATCTCCTTGCCTATTATTGCTTTGAATATTATCACTCTATTTGTTTACGCATGATCACACTCATGGTTATCTTGGCTTTGAGTGCCTCGATACTGGTGTACTCTTGCAACATTAAACTAGAAACAATGTTTAGGTCATCTTGGCTTTTGTACCCTGGTGCTTACGTTCATTTCCTACATTTTCTCTGATGAAAGTGATATTCATATCCTTATGGTTGCATTGTGGTGCCAGTAAGGGTTGTATCGACTTTGATGTTCCAAAAAATGCTCAATGATGATGATTTTATGATGGGTCTCACAACCATGTCCTAGAACTGCTCTTTCATATTGCATCTAGCATAGGATTGCAATTTCATTCTAGACTTTCATTGTGGCAGCAATTCGGTGTTCTCTTCATTGCATTCTCTTGGGTTCATACATTGGGGAGTTCTTCTTCATTATCCTGGTTTCATCATGACTGCACAAGTGTTTGATCCTCGCACTTGATTCTTCACAGGTTCTTTTGGTTAGCATTCATTGTCCTGCATGAGATGTTAGTACCATATACACTACACATTCACAACTCATTATTATCTACACATTGCATTTGCATATTCTCATTTATAATTGCATTTACCTACATCATCTAAATACATACATCAACACATGCATTTCATACATTTACATATATTCCAAACATGTTCATACATTTGCATACATTCTAAATCATCTAAACATCTAAGCATATAGAAAACATCTCATAAAAGACAACATGACACATGTGATGATACCAAAAGATGAGCTCATATATATATCTCAAAGTGTTGGTACAAATACAAAATGGTGCTACTCGAGCATGATCTATCTCAAAATAATGATACAATACATGGATGCCAATATATCAGATACATCCTATGATCTCATCTCTCAATATATCAAATCTAACTCTGGCCTTCTCCCTTGTCACTTGGAGGAGATGGAGGTGGAGGCATATCTGGTGGAGGTGGTTCCTGTTCACCCTCTGACACTTTGGCATATATCAAAAATCTGGCAACTTGTGATGCCTCATCAAGCACCACCCCTATATAGGACGCATAGTAGTAGGTCACTTGGGCGGTTTGATGTTGGATCTCCTCCTATGCTATCCGCAAATTCCCTCAGAGATCCTACACCTCCTAGTCTCTATCTAAGAGCTGGGAATCTCGCACAACTACTTGTACTATCAAGTCTCTAGCCTATCTGGTTAGCTGTCATACCCTCTCCCTCGCTCTACACAGGGCCTCCTGTGCATGTGGCGGTGCATCACCCTGTCTTGGATCCTGTGCTGGCTGATCCTCCTGCATCAGGTCCTCTTGTGGGACCTCTTGCTGCTCAGCTTGATCCTGTATGTCCTCCAGCTGCATGACTGTCCTCCTCCTACTCTGCTTCCTGCTACCACTGGCACCGAGATCTATCCTCATCTCGTGTGTAGGTATGTCCACCTATATTGTATGTGGACGAGGCACTGACTGTGGTATTTGTAGTGGTGGAGCCAAAGGAACCTGCTGCTGGACCACCTATGGGGGTACTACCCATCCTTGGCCTACCATACTGACTAGATCTGTGAATCTAGGGAACGGGTGCATTGCAAAATGCTCCTAATACTCTATGGTCATGCTGCCATTTGCCACATCTCTCAAGTAATCCCACTGTATTGGGACCAATGCTCGTATGTTGATCATGGTCTGTCCCTGATCTAGCTTCATCAGCCAGCCTCTCCTCACCTCATCTATAAATCGGGCATATGCAGTATACTCCTGTGATATATCTTGTGGTTGACCAAACTGTCTCCATACCCACTTTTGTGGGAATCTCTCAATCACAGTAGTAGCGCAACCAATCATCGCCTGTGAGAAAAACATGTAACTCAATTGCTTTGTGGCATCATCCCATGGCTCTGTCAATCTCCATGGTCTCCATAATACTGCTGCTAGGTCATCAAGCTGGGCTCGCCACTAATCTATCTTACCCAGTGCTGGCTGAGTAATCATGCTCCTATACCTGTAGATATACAGCTCTAAAGGCTGGCTCAAATCATCACATATCAGCTGAGTCACGAGAAGATGCTCCCATGCCCATACCTATATGATGAATATCCTGGCCACCATGCTCTTCGCCTCTCGATAGATGATCTCATACATCTCATGATACATGTGGGCCAATATTCACTGACCCCATCCATAATGTCTGGGTCGACCTAACATCTGCTATAACATCCTACCCCAGCCACACTCCAAACTGTGCTGTCCATGATTGGGCATCAGATAGAAACCAAGGAAACATGCTAATGCCACTAGAAATCTATGTGTGGGCCCATACACACTAATGAGATCCTCCCATGGGATAGCTCTCCCCATGACAAGGTCATCCTGCAGTATCTCTCTCAGTCCTAGTGTCCCTAGTCTCGGCTGCACCTCATACTCCACCCTAGCTCTGTGGAATGGAATCCTTAGTATCCTGTAAATATCCTCAGGGGTCACTGTCATCTTGCCTTATGGAAGGTAGAAAGTGTTCATTTCTGAATGGAAATGCTCAACAAGTGCTCCCAATAAACTGTGATTTACCCGAATCTCAGGTACATCACAAAGAGAGGTCAGGCCCAAACTATCTAGATGCGCTGTCTTTGCGTCATCTAACTGTGCCACTAGTCTACTAATGGCTGGGTGGTGTGATCTGAATGCTATATCTGGGAAGTCAACCTGCAAGACACACAAACAATAGTGCATGATCAGTAATCTATGATAATCAAAGCATAACAAGACAATTAAGCATTAAAGACATCCTATAGATAGGAACAACGCTGATGCAGATGCTATCGAATGCAACGTAGACTTATTTTGTGTTTTAACTGCTCACTTTTCTCCATGCGAAGAAGCAAATTTTCACACGATAAAGTACTCTTTCGAGCGAAGAAGTTTTTTAGGCTGCGCAAACTTTGATGTTTGCGCAAATTTTGCTGCCACTCCGCGCGAGAAAACAACCTATTGGAGGGTTTCTTGCGTGAAGGTGGGCACTCTGCCGCATGAGAATTCCTATCGTATGGTGCGAGAAGGAACTTTCTTGTGCGAGATTTCCCTACGAGCCGTGTGAAGAAGCTATTTCTTCACGTGAAAGCTCGTGGACAATTTTCTAAAATGCGAAAAACAATGCAAAAAATTGACTAAATACAATAAAAATGGAATTGACAAAGAGGTTTATTGACCACTTACTGGAGGTCTGTACCCAGCCAGCCGTCTGTGCCTCCTGGATCGCTTGAATCAATGCGTGCTATAGGGGACCACCATTTTTGCTCAGAGCTCTGTTTACAAAAGTCAAAAGGTTGAAATGATTTGAAAATGACCATATATAGGTTTTGATCTAATTTTTCAAAGTGCTCCATTTTACGTGAAAACTTTGCCATTACCTAATTCGACCGCTTTGAATCCAATCTCGTGATCGAAATCAAAATTTGACACTTCTATATAGCTCAAAATTGTATTTTAAATTTTTTGGGACCAACGCAATCGGACGCTTGTGCAGTCAACTTTTTGACGTCGCTTTCTTGTCAGAATCATATCTTATCATCATTTTCTCAAATATTTGACTTTTTTCCTCAAAAGTCAGCTCTGGTCAAACCTCGTCAAACTTGGTCAACCAGACCTCTAAATCTCTCAAAATTAATTCTAAATCTTCTAGATTCTTTCATAATCTATTTTGAGATCTTCTTGATCTCCAATTCAACATTTATCTGCAATTTCTCGCTCTCAATCATCATTCTGACGTGTCATCTTTCCATTTCTCTCCCGAGGGGGCAGGATGATTACATCATTGAATCTATTCCAATCAATCTGATCTGATTTTCAAAAGTCCTCATTGCTAGGGGCATCTCATCACCTGGGGCATGTTCAATTTTTCATACTTCATAGTCAAAACTGGATACTCCACAATCACTAAGGGCATCTTTGTTCCTTACATCTTGTCATCTATTAGGTATCGGGGCAATCTAACCCGGATCCCTGAGGATCAAGCTTCATTCTGGAGATGATTCTTGAAATCTCAATCTATTAAGTATCTTAGAAATCTAACTCAGATTCTTGAGGATCAAGCTTCATTTTGGAGATGATTCTCGAAAACTCATTTATTGGGAATCGGGGAAATCTAACTCTGACTTCTGAAAATCAAGCTCCATTCTGGAGATGATTCTAAATCTCTATTGACTATCTTTTGGGACAGGTATTGGGGCATTCTAACCCTGACTCCTGAAGGTTGAGCCTCATTCTAGGGACAGTTTTGTGAAATATATCAATCTAACTAGTGTCTGGGTGATCTAACCTAGATATTGGGGGACTAAGCTTCATTCTGGAGATAGTCCCAAAATCTCTATTGGTTATATTGTTGGACAGGTATCGGGGCAATCTAACCCTAACTCCTAAAGGTTGAGCCTCGTCCTGGGCATAGTCTTGTGAAAGATATCAAATCTATTAGGTATAAGCGCATTCTAACCCGGATCCCTAAGGATCAAGCTTCATTCTGGAGATGACCCTCAAAAACTCTACTTGACTGGCGTCTCAACAATCTAACCTAGACTTTGGAGAGTCAAGCTCTGTCCTGGAGATGGCTCTGAAATATTCATCAATTGATCTTTGCATCACCAAATTGTTCAAATCTATTTTTCTGTTCTTCAGGGATTAGACTATTCTTTGAATCAATGCATTGCTCACACATCAATTCAAAGAGGGGCAAAATGTAACACCTTAGAATTGGCATCTTGCAACCCTAACCAATTTTGTTGCATTTGTCACTCTTCTGGATCATCAAAGTCCTATTGTACTAGACAATTCTGAGTTTTGACTGACTCTACTCAACCTGAGTGTCAAATGCAGAAAATCCTAAATCTGCATTAATCATACATCGTGTTTAATTCCTAAATATCTATTGGCTAAGCAAACCTTATGATTGAATTAATTTAATTATAAAGTACTAGCACTTTAATTAAATTAAATTCACCCCTTTTAGCTAAAACACATAAAAAGGAATTAAATAATATTTAATTATTAAATAAATATCCTCATTTCAATAATTGAATTTAAATATTTAGATAATTGAGAAAAATACATTTATGAGGTCATATTTATTTAATTAATTGAATATTCTCTCAAAAATCTTCTCTTCAGTTCAGAAATAGAAGTTTTGAATTAACTGTGCTTTAAAGAGAAAGAAAACAGTTAAATCAAAATAAAACAATTAAAAAAAAAAAAAAGAAAACAGTTAAAGCAAAGGAAAAACAATTTATTGTTTTCTTTTAAAGAAAGATTTCTATTTTGAACTGGCTTTTCTATCTGTTTTATTTCAAAAAGGAAAGTTTCTATTCTGAACAACCTCTGAGTCTATAAAAGAACTCCCATTCTTCATTCAAAACCCTTCCTGAATTTCTGGTCATATGCATTGTTAGAATACTGAATTGTTGCTACATTCTTAGTTCATAATCTGATATAGAATAATCTCATTTTGCAATAGATTAATTTCAATTTCTAGAATAATTTCATTGAAATCGTGGCATATTTTTAATCTCATTTCTAGTTTAAATGGATCATTTAGATTAATCTTGCATGTTTCATTTCTAGATTAATCATTGCATTGCATTCATAGAAGCATAAATCCTTTGTTCTAGATTGGTCTATGGTTGTGAGACTCTCATTCTGAGATATATTTCGAAACCCCATCTGGATAGAAGGCAATAGGTCGAGTCATACAGACATGCAAGATGAATAATCTCATATTCATTCTTGTGTGTATCTGATGAACAAGGACTATGTTGAAGTGTATGGATGATTAACAAGGCCAAATTTACCACATACAAAAGTGTTTTCGTTTTTTTATACCAGTGGTAATGTTTCAATAACATACACTCTTTGTTGTAGAATCTAAAATCAAAACAAGTGTTTGAAGTGTGTGATGTGCTTGAAATCAAAACAAAGAAATCATTCATCCTCAACGACTTGAAAAATGTGTGTTTGTGAACCCCTACTTGTTCTCAATGGGTTACCAACTTGAATTGTATGAACACATGATGTTTTCATCCTTAGGTGTTTAGGGACAATTGCATAATTGCCTTTCTATTTAAGAGTCGTGCTGTAGAAAATCATCCAAACTGAGAAAACAAACAATGTTGAAATTGTCAAACATCTTGGAGTAAAAGTCAAAATCTGCGTGAAACACTTTGGATGTGACTAATTTTAACAATAAATCAACTTGAAAGTGTTGTCAAACCACATTAATTTTTTGTTTTGGAAAGTTAAATATCAAATTATTGCATTTCCTTTTCTTAAAACCCAAAAATCAAAAGCTTAAGCAAAAATCTATAAAATGGCTCAAAATTCCCAAATCAGTGATAGATTAGCGCATACACTCTTAGGGCTTCAAAATTTAGTTATGATATTTAGGTTTGAATATCCTTAGTCATTTAAATACATAGCACCATTAATCTACATTTAGGTTTGAATCTCCTTAGTCATTTAAATACATAGCACCATTACTCTACATTCTTGCATTATTTCTTCACCAGTCAAATTAGGTCTTGATCATCATCACCATCATCATATATTTCATCATAATAAACTCTCTTAATCATTCCAATCATTCATGCTAGCCACATTATTCCTAATCATTATAATTATCATATCCCAATCATCCCTAATCCTTCTAATCATCATCCTCATCCTAATCATATTTCATCTTCATCATTCTACCTTAATCATTCTAATCATTATCTTAATCATCCTTAATCTTCATTATCCTATCTTAATCATCCATAATCAATCCAAATTATCTTCTTTATTCATCTTAATCCTTTCCTTCATCCTAATAATATATATTATTCTTAATCATCCTAATCACTTCTCTCATTCTAATCATTCTTAATCCGCTCATAATCTATCATTTAGGACTCTAATCCTAATAATTTTTCCTAATCTAATTAATGTCTTATTCATCATCCAATATTGTCATCTGTATTTCACCCTCATCTTTTCAAATTCCATCTTTTGACCTAGGAGCACTATCACCACTTTGACTTCAATCTAGTTGTCTTGATTGATCCACAACCCAAATCAAGATAAATCACCAAAAAAATCAATCAAAATCATCTTTGAGGCCCTTCCCTCACAATCAAACTGTGTAGGCACAATCATGTTCCAAGCTTAAATTAACGAAGGGTTAGTAGCACCAATTTGCAATGTGGGAAAGATCAATCAATTACTACTAAGAATGACACTACGAACAATAAAATGAGAAGCAATCAAGGAGGAATACAAATGAATGCAAACCAACAAAGCTCGAATCTTCTATTGTCTCTCTCTCTACTCCTTCTGAAATTCTATGTGTGTGGTGCTCAGTATTGGTATCAACAATGTCTATGAATCGGGAGCATCAAGAATATGATATTGAATGTGTGATCGAAAGAATGCTTTGAATGCCTTTAGCAATAATCCTACAGAGTAAGGGTGGACGAAAGATTGAAATACTAGATCCTTCAAATGGTTATGAAGGGTTGATTATATAGAATATGCAAAATGATTTGGATGGTTGAGATTGATCCCAAAGTTTGGAGAATGAATGGTTCAGATCAAAAGGAACTGGAGTAATCAGTAAACTCCACCTCTTCAACTAGGAGAGAAGAGGTGATGTTTTAGTTAACTGAGGAGAAACAAGTAAACTCCACCTCTTAAACTTGGAGGGAAGAGATAATGTTTTATTTTAACTGAGGATCAACTAGTAAACTCCACCTCTTCAACTTGGAGAGAAGAGATAAAGTTTGGTTAACTAAAAAGCAACTAGTAAACTCCACCTCTTCAACTTGGAGAGAAGAGGTAATATTTAGTTAACTGAAAAGTTGATCATGAGTTACCTTTTTGAACTTGAGAAAGGATTTATTTGAATATTTAATTGATCTTTGTAATTAAAGTATTCAACATGTGAGATAATTGAATTCTTTTTGGTTTAGAATTGAATTATTGAATAAAATAAAATTAATTTAATGAAATTAATTTAATTAGAAGAATTAATTAATAAGTTTAAATATTTAAATTTAAACTTTAGGAAATTGAATTTAATTAATTAATGGAGATTAATCAATTAAGGTTAATTAATTAAATAAAATTAATTATTTATTTAATTTTGGGGAATGAAATTAGAAGAAAATAGATGATCAATTAATGATTAAAAAATTATTAATTAATAGACGAGAATTAGTGTTTGTAATGTAAAGTTGCAAGTCTATCCATTTTAGGGTGTCTACATTTGCCCCTCTTTGATGCATTGTGGCTTGTCGCATTATATCAAAGATTCTTCTATTTTGATCCTGCCCCGACGATAGTAGGTGTATTTATGCCCCCTCAACAAATTTGAGCTAAAAGTCATGACATGAGCGTTAATTTGTTGATACTGCAAAATGATTATCTAGTTATCTGATTGTTCGTGAAAATACTTCAATATGCTCCTAATATCAACTGTTTAAGTTTGTGAGGGCTGAGACGATTAAATGGAGGTCCTATAAGAATTAGGGTTTATATAGAACCCTTATAAATAGCTTGGAGGGCGATTCATTTGTCACTTTACACTCTTGGAGCTCCTAATCATTTGGTGAGTTTTCTTATAGTTTTCTCTACTTTCTACGTTGTTTTTGAGCTATGTCGGGCCTTCTAGGTGTCGTTCACATTTTTGATCAGGTTCGGACCTTCTGTTAGCCAGCTGGCATAGGACGTCCGGTGAGTAGCTTAGTCCTTCTACATTTAATGCTTGCATTTATTACTTTTGAAAATTATTGCTTTTTTGAAATTTTTTCCACGTTGGCACAATTAACTGCAATTTTGCCACAATTGTAGTTTAAATGCCGCAATTGCAGATTGCTTTTCGCAGTCGATAAAAGTGCTACAATTGACGGTGTTTATTATTGCAATTACAAGAAATGTGCTGCAATGGCCAGTTACATGCTGCAATTGGTGTAAAAGTGCTGCAAATTCTTTAGGATTACTGCAATCGCTCTGCCAGTGATTTCTATGCATGCATATGTACTTTTTTGATATTGTGTTTCTATCTTGACACTGATGGGTGACTTTTTTTGTTCTTTGCAGTACACTAGGAGGGTTCTGCATTGCAAGGAGTCCAAAATTGCCAGGTTAGTATACTATTTTTTAGCTTTCTGAGGATGAGAGGGATGTCCTTAGACAAATAGTTTTATATTGGATATCTTATATGCTTGAGATCATGGCCAATAGGGGTCCGATATCTACTCTACTAGAGAGATGACATTCAGACACTTGTACATTTTGATTACCGACTGGGGAGTGTACTGTTACATTGGAGGATGTTTATCAAATCCTGTAGATTCCCATCCAAGGTGCTCTTGTAGAGTATGCCTGAGGTCCTGGTATTCCAGCTCTGTCTGAGTTGTTTGGTTTGCCCTAGGATCAACTTGGTATATCTGATCCATATGATATCACATGGTCTAGGTTTGGAATGGGGTTAGAGAGACTGACTACCTTGCTTGGTAGTTTGATTTGTGGGATCTTGTGTCTTGATCATTGCCAGCATGGCTTCTCTGTTGGTTTTGGTGCTGTTCTATAGGGTATGGTTAGAGACCCTATGATATATTCTTGGGGTCCATGTATGCTTTCACATATGTACTTCCATATGTTCTATGCGGCTTACCTTGGAGGTAAGTCTCTTGGATGTGGTGCGACTCTCCTTCAGATATGGGCATGGGAGCATATTGTTGTCTATAGGCCCGTAAGCACTCATGATCTTCCTTCGGGGAGATCATATGTCTTCATGTATGATGGTTATATTATTCAGTCCCATATGGGGACTTGATGTACTAGAGGTAGAAGTTAGACATGATGCCTTACTTTATCTAGAGACCGTACATGGATTGTCCTATTTGGGATGGAGAGGATACACACCTTTTATTCTCTTGATAGAGGATATTTCTAATTGGTCGCGTTAGTGGCCATATTCATATGATTGATTTTCACAACATCGATAGGGTGTTACGCCAGTTTGGCAAGTGACAGGATGTATTTGATTCATATGTTTAATTTTCTCACCGATCAAGGGATGTCACTCTATGGGGTGTTGTTATTTCTCTTGATGTGGCTAGGACTGAGTTCATGGGTCTTCTTCCTATTGCTTGGAAGTGGCGATCAACCACTGTTGATGTAGGTATATGTTTTGATTTGTCTTGGTTGATTGCTATACTCCCTTTTTTCTTTGTTTATTGTAGATGCTTTTTGATTAGTTTCTTATGCTTTATCATCCATATGGTACTCATATTGAACTTGTTCTCTTTGCAGGTACTACCCCTTAGTATGGTGCATGGTGGCTGCAGGCTCAGCTTGTTTCCTTGACTGATGTGTCTCATCCTGTTGTTGGTATTATCATAAGGAGGCATCGACAAAGATAGAGAGGATGTAGGGATGGAGGTAGGGATGGATGATGAGATGGTGGTAGGGATGGGGGTAGGGATGGTGGACGGGATGGTGGGAGAGATGGTGGATAGGGGGAGAGATGGTGGTTGGGGTGGTGGGAGAGATGGTGGTTGGGATGGTAGGCGGGGAGATGGAGATGACCCTAGGACTAGTGGTGATGGTAGGAGAGTTAGGACTAGGAGTGGGCATGGGATTAGCAGGCGAGTTGGGTTGAGTGATTTGCTAGAGGAGGGGTTAGAGGAGGATGCATCTCAGCTAGTTAGGAGAGTACAGTAGCACACATGTGCTATTTTGTCAGAGAGGGTTGAGGAGAGTGTAATTGTGGAGATGGAGACTGAGGAGGTAGAGATTGAGGAGATAGGGTCCAGCTCTTCCAGTGGTAGTAGCAGTACTAGTGGGAGTGAGAGTAGTGAGGAGGACTCTTGGGTAGTGCGACCATTGGGGAGAAGGGATTGGGTGATAGGGGTCAAGAGGGAGACATGGACATGGCCATGGGTGGGATGGATGATGATCCATCAGAGATGGAGAGACTTACCCAAGAGATAGCCGATCTACGGGCTAGGCTTATAGCTTCTGAGGCATGAGCTATTTCCTTGGAGAGAAGGGTCGCTGTTGCAGAGAGTTAGGTTTCAACAACATAGGATAGAGTGAAATCTGTAGAGGATAGAGAGAGACAAGTTCACACAAAGGTTAGAGCCTTTATTGATGGTGTAGAGGATACATCCCATTAGGAGGTTCTAGATCGGTTTTGGAGATCAGGGTGTGAGGCCCAGAGAGAGATTGACTACTGACAACACCATTATGAGGGTGTTGCTCCTTCAGCTTAGCGGGTGCCCAGTTACACTGCTTCCCAAAGATCTAATAGACCATAGAGGTCTTAGATAAGTGGTTTTGGAGCTCCTACTTTACAACATAGGATTTCACGTAATATGCCACCCCTTGTCCACCTGGCGGCAAGGGTGGGGGTAGCTCATATTGATTATGTTCACTGTTCATTTTGTATCTTGCTGTACCATTTTTGTAGTGATGATCCATTGATATATTCTAATGTTGTACTGATGATTTGTATCTCTGATATACTGAGATTTATTGAAATTTATGTTGATCACCTCCTTTTTTCAAACTTGCGACCATTCATTATACTTAGATATTGGGATCTATATATGAGGTACATCTTATGATTCTATATAATGTGCAGTTTTTACTTTCTATATGTATGGTTCTATATGATGATTCTTTATGATTAAATGTATGCAATCTGATTCTATTATGTAGACTCTTAGATGTATGATTTACTTTCCTATGATACTGACATATTTATGTTGGATGGTGCTTTATGAAATGCATGCTATATGATGATGTTTATGGATGCAATTGATTATGATTACTATGTATGCACATGATTTATTTATTTTATTTTCTTTATGGAAATAAATATTGAATGAATGCATTCTACCATGCACAAAATATCTAAGTAATGCATGTGTTAGTTAGAAGAAAGTTAGTGGGATATCATGCCTGGAATCGATTGATAGATGTGGACTGATAGATAGGATGTGTGACCCAAGTCGCTGCTGAGTTTTCCAATTTTGTTCATCATTGCACCTTATTATGAAAATGGAAGAGGGTCCAGTGCACCTAGACATGACAATCTAGATACTGCTATAATCTCTTGATAACCAGAAGTAGTAGAGAGATTGAACAGAAATAGAACCAAATGCACCTAGATATTGACCATCTGGATATCACTATGTTCTCTGATTTTGAAAAGAAAGAGAACCAAATGCACCTAGATATTGACCATCTGGATACCACTATGAACTTTGATTTTAAAAAGAAAGAGAATGAAATGCACCATTTATTGACCATCTGGATATCGCTATGAATTCTAATTTTGAAAAGAAAGAGAACCAAATGTACGCAAATATTGACCATCTGGATACCGCGATGAACTCTGAGCAATCTAAAATAAAAGAAAAACAGAGATAGAAATTCAATGCACCCAGATATAGACCATTTGGATTCCACTATAATTCTGTTGGTAGGAACTATATGTGATAAAAACCTACATGTCCAAAACAATCACTAAAACATGCATACACAAAGATTAGCCATTAGATTCAATAGGGGGTTAGCATATTCAAATGAAAGATTAAGACAAGAAGTTTACACCACAACCTTTGATGAGGCAAATAAGTGCACCTAGGACTTATTGATTTTATCTTAGAGGTATATTTGGGTGTGATCTCCCAACGCAATAATTTAAATCCCACTAAATGAGTAAGAATGCAAGCTAAAAGAGTAAAGAACTCAAGAACAAGTATTGAAAACTTGTCTCAAGCTTCTCACCATGATTGAGAATGAAAGACTAAACTATGATGATTGTGCATGAGATTGAAATAAGAACTAGATTCATTCCATTATCCCTAAAATGTAATATTGAAATGGATTCAAACTTGAAATAAGATAAAAATGCTAAAATACTTAAAGAAATCTAGAGCTAAACTAACATGATAACAATGCAAAAATAAGAGATGCTTTGCTCTGGGAAAGAGCCTCTATTTATAGAGTTTTGGAGGGAAGGGAAGGGCTTGGATGAGGTGGAGCACATGTTGAATCCACATAGATGCCACATGGAGGACACAAGGGAAAAAGGAAAAGCCATGCAAAAAGTCAACACAAGCCTTTAAGGTTTGAGTGGCTCAAGGTTTGCTCACACATGTGTGAGCAACTCTTGGGGAATTGAGTGGGGGACAAAAGAGTGGCTACATTAAAGGAAGTTGGTGGATTCCTTGAAAGGAGTTGTTCACACATGTGTGAGAAACTCTTGGGGAATGGAGTGGGGGACAAAAGAGTGGCTACATTAAAGGAAGTTGGTGGATTCCTTGAAAGGAGTTGCTCACACATGTGTGAGCATTCCATTAGTGCTAAAAAGGTTAGGAATCACACTTTAAGTGTGATTAGTGTGTGCTTAGATGAGAAAATAGGTTTATTAAGATGAATAGGTAGGGTAGGGTAGGAATAGAGTAGGTTTCTAGGTAGGATTAATAGGTCTTTAGGCTAGGATTAGATTAATGATTCAAATTAGATTTGAATTTAATCTTGGTTTAGAAGGATATTAGAAATGTGAGGGAATAAATAAATTTGAGATTTATTTAAAAGGGGTTCAATAGAGAAATGTATATAAATAATATTTAATACATTAAAGAGAAATAGTATTTAAATTAAATTTAAATACTATTGAAGATGAATCATATTTAATTAAATATATAGAAGAATATAACAAATATAAATAATTAATTAAAATTAACTATAATGTTACACGGATATTAATTAAATTAATATAAGGATGATTTTAAACATCTACATTTTTTCCCTCTTTGATGTGGCGTTGAAAGTGGCATCGTGTCAAAGAAAAGAAAATAAGATGCCCTAGAAGGACCAAGAAGATCTAGGGCGATGATGGTAAAGGAGTGTGCCCCCTCGAGAAAATAATAGAAAAAAGGAATTTTTTTTTCATAATTTTCTTGAAAAAGGCGGAAAGAGGGAGAAAGACAAATTGTATGTAATGATGTTAACGATAAATATATATAATGATTAATGAGTGCAATTTTAAAGAATTAATGATTAATGAGATGATTTAATGATAATGAAATGAATGTACCTATGTATGCAATGTATGTGATAAAAATGAAATGTTAATGAATGGATAACGAATAATGAAATGCAATGGATGGATAAGGAAATGTAACTAAAAATGAAATGAAATGTAATGTAACTAATAATGCAATGTAATGAAATGCAACTAATAATGACTGAAAAGAATTTAAATGCAATGAAAGGAAATGAATCCTGAATGCAACCTAAAGAATGAGATGTAATGAAAGCTAAATGATCCTAATTATACTAAGATGAAATGCAATGAGATGGATGCAAAGAATTGGATATATGAGGACAATGTTTTTGTGTGTATAAAATAGGTCCAATAAAACCATAGGTAGCTGGATAGGGGGAATAAACAAAAACCTTGCCAAGAGAAAAATGCAAAGTGCAATATGACCTAGCTAAAATGAAACTTATCTACATAGTTTGCGTGGGATTTATACTATGTTAATGTTGGAGAGCACACCCTAGTTTGATTTTGCAAAAGGAGGTATGCACCATGTGCTAGAAAACACAAGTGACATGGTTCCTTTGCGTGGACTATACTCTCAGATAAATAGGTTTCTAGGCACAAGAATGCAAGATATCAGGTATGATGGGACCTATGAAATGTTGCTCATAAGGAGACATAATACACCCAGATCTTTTTAGGGATTTGGTATGCATGAATCTTGCCCCCAGTGTAGCATACATAGTCATCAATGAGCATCAAACATAAATGCACTAACACCAAGTCATAAATGAGTATCAACCATAAATGCACTAACAATCTATGAAAAATATATCACACCACAAATGACATGTATTCTAACAGGTACTTTTCACAACATACCAAGATATGAAAGATCGAGGCAGCAATGAGAAGGACATATTGAAACATAAGATAAAATCAACAAAAAGGCATCTTGACCAAGCAGTCATTTAGTCCAAAAGTTCTTTCCATGAACAAGTTTGATGTGAGGATTGATGTAAAAGCTGTCATCGGAAGGATGTATCCAGATGGGAAAAATATTGATTGATTGAAACAGGTATTCACTGCCAATTGCTTGTGGATAGAACAAAGCAAGGAAAGTCAATATGTCTGCTGATTTGGTGAAGATGTTTGTGATCACTGTCTGGAGTAAATCTCAGTGTTGTGGGGTAATCTCAGTCATGCGGGAATGCGATCTTATTGTGGAAGTGGGAAATGGTCAGGGGACTACTTACACAAATATGGTTAGTGAATTTATTATGGAAGGTGAGGGATGATGTATGAAAGGTGGGTGAAATAGATGGTGAATCTGACTACACATGGCGCCTGAGATAGGTTTTCACCATGGTACTTATCCATTGCGCCACCAAAGTGATTTTAAAAAATGGACAAATTTATTTCTCTTTCTCATTTTGTTTTTATACTTTTTATGCTCTTTTTAAATTTTTTTTTAATTTTCTGCTTTTTGAATGTTTTTGGATTTTCTACTATACAAAAAACTGTTGACGGATCAAGCATAGAAGTGCTTGAGATGCAAGATATTTATAGGATTAGGGATTTTATCTCCTTCTGGTGTGGCAATCGGATAAGTGCCGGACCCAAACTTTGCTGTGATTATGAAGGGCCCCTACCAGTTAGGCTCAAACTTTCCATTCTTGTCACAATTCTAAAGATTCTTTATATTGTGCTGAAGGAAAAGATCACCAACCTCAAATTGGCGAGGTTTGATCTGCTTGTTTAACTAGAGGTGGAGGTGATTTTGACATATGTGGAGGTAGTTTAGGGAATTGAGGCATCTCTCATCGAGGAGTTCAAGCTCTTGCAAGTGAGAAACTCAGTATTCTTCTTCGGACAATGAATTCTTGAGAGAAATTCTGAGGGAAGGGAGCTTAATTTTAATGGGTAGAATAGCCTTGGTGCCATAAACAAAGGAAAAGGGAGTGGATCTAGTAGGGGTATAGATGGAAGTATGGTAGGTCCAAAGGGAGGGATTGAGGCGAAGGTGCTAATCATGGCCAACATCATCGACTATTTTCTTGAGGATTTTGAGGATAGTTTTATTTGTAGCCTCTGCTTGACCATTGCCTTGTAGAAAATACTTGGAAGATGTATGGTGGGTAATGCCAAAATTTCTACACAACTCTGTGACATCCTTATTTTTAAAAGGTCCTCCATTATCGGTGATGATGTCTTGAGGAATACCATAGTAATAGATAAGGTAGTTCAAAATAAAATTCAAAATCTATTTTCCAGTAGTGTAGGTAAGAGGAACAACTTTGACCCACTTGGTAAAGTATTCAGTAGTGACAAGGATGCATTTATGGCCATTGGAAGAATTTGGGAAAATCTAGCCAATTAGGTCAAGGACCCAATGGGAAAAAGGCCAAGAGGTGATGGTGGGATGAAGGGATTGGGATGGAGCATGTATCAAATTTCCATGTTGCTGACAATATACACATTTCTTTACATTTTTATAGTCATCCTATTCCATGGTATGTCAGTACTATCTAGTACGTAACAATTTCTTGGCCAAAGTGATCCCACTAGAATGAGCCCCACAAATTTCTTGATGTACCTCCTCCAAGGATGTTTGTGCTTCATCAAAATTAAGACACCTTAGAAGAGTTCCATCGAAGTGTTTTTGGAATAGGGTATTACCAAGGATCATGTAATGGGAAGTGTGGTGAATGAAGGTTTTCCATTGATTAGGTGTTAAGGCAAGTGGGGTATGTCCATCATGAAGGTAGGAGTAGATTTCTTGGTACCATGGGGAATTAGGATCAACAATTTCACATACCATTTCAGAATTCAGTTGGTCATAGGTAGGGACCGTAAGATTCTCAACAAGAAAATCACATCGTGTACTGTGTTCTGGCATGGTGATCAGGGACCCGATAATAGCCATTGCGTCAACTACTTTGTTGTTTGTGTGCGGAATTTGCTAGAAGACCAAGTCAGTGAAATGTTTCTTGAGGTCTTCAACTATACGACGATAGGGAAGCAACTTATCATCCTTTGTTTGATATTCATCTATAACTTTTTTGATAACCAATTGTGAGTCACCTAATAAAAACAAACTGAGAATCTTCCATTGTATGGCTTGAAAGAGTCCAAGTACAAAGGATTCATATTCTTCAATTTTGTTGGTACAAGGAAATTGTAATTTATAGGATTTAGGGATGAGATCCCCTTGTGGCGTAACAAACAAGATTCCTTCCCCTGATCCTTTCTAAGTAAAGAATCCATCAAAATAAAGTTTCCATGAGATACTCGGGGCAAGATTGAGGACTGATTCATCTAGAAAATTGGTGATCAATGGATTTTGTCCATCAACAAGTGCTTTAGCTAACTGATCTATAATGACTTGTCCTTTGATAGATTTTCGATCCACATAAACAATGTCAAACTCACTAAGGATCATAACCCATTTCATTGTATGACCAATAAGAGCAGCTCGTGATAGGAGGTACTTGAGTGGATCAATCTTGGCAACAAGGTGAATCTTATGATTAAGCATATAATGCCATAATTTCTATGTGTAGAAGACAATAACCAAACATGCCTTTAATGAGGGAATAATTCAACTCATAACCAATAAGTTTCCTACTAAGATAATAAAATTCTCGCTCTTTGCCAGTATCATCTAGTTGTGCCAAAAGAGCACGCAATGCGACTTCTGTGGAAGGTATGCACAAAATAAATGGATGGCTAGCAATAGGTGGCACTAGAACGGGTGGATTAGCTAGATATATTTTGAGTTTCTTGAATGCATTTTTTCATAGGCAATCCCATTGGAATCTGATATTCTTGTGCAAAAGATTAGAAAAGGGATGTACTTTATCTGCTAAATGTGACATTAATCACTTGATAGACTGAATCTTTCCTTGTAAGCTGCATAACTATTTTAATGTCTTAAGAGGTGGCATCTTGAGGATGGATTTTACTTTCTTTGGGTCAACTTATATTCTGCTTCATGACACAATGTATCCCAGTAGCTTACCAGATTGTACTTTAAAGACACATTTCTTAGGATTCATTCGAAGCTTGTATTTATCCAATCGCTCAAAAATGGTAGTGAGGATGGGGATGTGTAATTATCATGTCTTGGAATTTCCCAAAAGATCATCCACATAGTCTTCCATGATGACATGCAAAATATCATGGAAGATGGTTGTCATTGCTCTCTGATATGTTGTGCCAGCATTCTTAAGGCCAAAGGGCATCACCTAATAACAGAAGGTACCACAAGGTGTTGTGAATGCAATCTTGTGTTGATCTTCTGGTGCTATCCTGATTTGGTTATAACCAGAGAAGCCATCCATGAGGGAAAACATCTTGTGCCCAACAGTCAAATCCACTATAGTATCAATATTGAGAAGTGGACAATCATCCTTAGGACATGCAAGGTTCAGGTCTTAGAAGTTAGTACAAATGTGGATTCCCCCAATAGGCTTGCCTAATGGTCTAATATTGGAGACCCATTCAGGATAGTCTATAGGTCAAATTACTTCTGCATCAAGCATTTTCTGAAGTTCTACTTTGACTAATAATGCCACTTGAGGATGCATCTGATGGAGTTTTTGTTTAAAAGGTTTCACATTAGGATCCACAACAAGCTGGTGCATGACAAGATCTGTATCGAGCTCAGCCATGTATTTGTAAGTCCAGGCAAAGTTAATTTTATACTTTTGAAGGAATGCAGTCATGTCTTTCTTTTCTTGATCACTGAGAGAGACTATTATGTAAGTGATTTGTGGATATGCTTCTGTACCCAGATTAATTGGGATAATGTCTTCAATAATCATGGAGGACATTTCTGGTTCTAATGATATTAATGGAAGGTCAGCTTCTCCCTCCTCTAGCACATTAGAAAGGTTTTCACTAGAGGATGCATCCTTTATTTTATCTTTTTCTTCATCCGAGGGCGCCTGTGAGAGGTTTTCACCAGGGGATGTTTTGTATTTTTATTTTTATTGTCACTTTTATGACTAAGAGAATTGACCTACCTACCGAAGTAGGATTTCTCATTGAAGTGGATCTGATGCTCATATGCTCAGATTTTATTAAGTCCAAAGAGAGCTAAAACTGCCTCATCTGAATCACAAATGTTTAAAGCTTGCGGTGAATCTTGCTGATTCTAGTCAATTAGTTCATGGTTTATGAGGGGAAGATGAGGGGATGAAAGGTTGGCTTGTGTGATGGTGAGGACATGGGTAAATTCATCAAGCTCATCTTCAAAATATTGGAAAGGGACTTTGAAAAACTCTTCTTTGGTATCTGAATCCGAGGTGGCTAAACAATAGTCCTTAGCAAAGTTAGTCTTAGTTTCTATGGAAACCAATCTGTGTCCTCAAGGATAGACATTTGCTGTTACAATTTTCTTCGTACCATTTTCATTTGCACCAAGGCTAGTGCCATGATACCCCATGCTTTCAACAATGGGGGTGGCTTTGATATATTTTCCATAAGGGAATGTTACTGGTTTTGCCTCTTCTTCATTATAAATCCAATCAAGTACATTAGATTCCATGTGTTCATCTGACAAAGACCCCCAATGTTCAAAAGTGGTCTTCTTGCATTGCATAAGGTCTTTTTCTTTAGAGGGAGTTAATAGTGATAGTCTCCCATAGGATTTTGGGGACAAAGGGAGTTGACCAATACATAGAGCACTTTCAAATTTGTATTCCCCCATGCCCTAATCTGTGAAAGTGATCTTTGTTTTAGACATAGAGGGTTTGTCTTTGGTGACCTTTTCTTTTCCTTTAGATTGATCAGTTTGTGTTTCTGATGTCTTTTCTATAGCCGAGGAATTTTGTTGAATAGGTGCTTCTTTCTCAAAAGGTTGGATGAATTCATTCAATGGATAGTAATTGGATTGTTTTCCTTATAACCTCTTGCAGTATTGGAATGGTTCAGGATCTCCTTGAATCATGATCTCTCTACCATGATGTGGAAACTTGAGGCATTGACAGTAGGTAGAGGGTACACCTTTGATAGCGTGTATCCAAGGTTAGCCTAACAAGTTGTTGTATGGTAGATCCAGGTCCAACACATGAAAAATAGTTTCAATTAGGGCCGAGCCCACTTGTAGGGGTAGTGTGATCAAACCTTTGCTTTCTCATTCTCTGTTATCATCAACCTTTATTGTGATTCTCTTATCTACATCTAGGAGGTCCTCAGATAGACCGATGTTGTGAATCATTTTCAATGTACACAAACTTAGGCTAGATCCACCATCTATAAGGACTCATTTGATTTTGGTGGATTGGATTTTGGCTTCAATGTGGAGGGATTTATTATGGTGAAGGTCAGGACCATGAAAGTATTTGTTATTGAAAACAAGGTGTTCTTGTGCGGCTAAATTCCTAATCATGGCTTGGAACTAGACATCATTGATATTTTCAGGAACATAGGATTCATTTAGAGAATCCTTAAGAACTTCTTTGTGGATAGGCGAGGTATGCAGAAGTTATAAGATAGATATTTGTGCAAGCTTATTTCCTAACTGGGCCAATAGGTTATAACATGAAGCAAGATAAGTAGCAGTAGACAGTGCAACTAGTGGATTTACAAATGTAGAGGGATTATCAGCAGCTTGGACAGTGAGTTTGGGTCTGCATGTGGTATCATTACAATTAGAAGCTTTGAGGATTATGGTATTGACGTGAGTTTTAGGTTCTTCGATGCATCCACAAAGAGAGTCAAAACCAAAGATATCATTTTCTTTTAGACTTCCACACGTTCAATCATTTCTTGTGATAGTATTGGTTGAGTAATCATATGGGATTGCATTAGATGCATTATTTTGATTGTGTTGTGGAAAAGGTTGATTGTAGACTTTGAGCTTTGCATTCGACGAGGAAGCGTTCTGGCCTTCAACTTCAATTTTCCCATCATCAATAAGATCTTGTACAAAATGTCTGAGTTTCATGCACTTCTTGTTATCATGTCCTTTAATGCGATGCTAATCACAATATTCATTCTCTCGATACCAAGCAGGTTTGGGTTGATTTTCATCGAAAGGCCGAGTGTTTGGATAGACTATCATGCCTTGATTCGCAAGTTGTTTGAAGATTACATCTAATGGTTCTGCCAATGCTGTGAACTATCGTCATTGCTGATTTTTGTTATTGTCATTGTTGTTGGTTTTATTGTTGCAAGGGAAAAAATATGATTGATTACATGGTCGATTGTTATTTTGATTATTGTTGTGATTCTGGTTCTGATTGTTGTTTTGATTTTGATTTGGATTATTGTTGCGATTGTTTTTGTTATTGTTGTTGGATGCTTGAAAATTCTGAACATGTTTGGCATCAGTCACTCTATCATTGACAAATCCTTTGTTTTTACTCTAGAATTTTAGTTTATCATTGTTGGAAGGAGTATAGTATTTGATGCTACCTTTTTGAAAAATCCCATCGTCGATGTCTTTTCCCTTCTTGACAAGGGATTCAAAGGTGTCAGGTGAAGCCATTTTAATTTAGAATGACATCTTAGGGATCAAATTATTTGTGAAGATGTCAATTAGGTGACTATCAAGTATATTCCATGGCATACGATTGGAAGTATATCTCCATCATTGTAAGAAACTAGCAAAGGTTTCACCATTCTTTTGTTTGGTATTGCACAAATCACTGAGTGCTGCTTGATGTTCAATATTATATAAATATTGTCTAACAAATTTCTCTTCCAAATTAGAGAATGTAGAGATTGACCCATAAGGAAGGGCCATGAACCATTCTAAAGCTGCACCTCCAAGACTCCTTGTGAAGAGTCTCTTTAGGTAATTTTCATTGTAGGCAACTTCTTGAAAGAAAATGTAAAATTCCTTGAGATGTTGTAGAGGGCATGTCTCTCCTTTGTATTTTTCAAATTTAGGCATCTGAAAGTTGGAGGGAATGGTTGCATCGTGATAGAATTATCAAATGGATAGGGACAAATCTCATTAATGGAAAACTCCTTTTTGCCCCCATTTTGCAAACGATGCACAAGACATTTGAGCTCATTAATTTGCTGGGTTAAATTTTAAGTGTTGTGTGGAATATATTGTGGCCCATAAGCTTTTCCTCCTCCAAATTGTGTAGTCAAAAACCAAGTGGAGGTCATACCAACTATGGGAGGGGCTATGTATTGGTAAGATCAAGATGTGTTGATTATAGATGTCTTCATGCCAATTGTCAGGAACATAGATGATGTAGATAGAGGCATATAGATCTTCCCTATGTTGTTAACATTAGCACTTGCCCCTTGAGAGGTATTTTTTGTCATTTGAGTGCTATTGTGTGAGGTAATGTTAGGAAAAACACTTGGGATCTGTTGGATTTGTTCGTGTGTCAATTGGACTATTGATGTAGTTGTCGATATAGGTGTTAATGTGGGAACTGATGTAGAAGGATCACTTGCAGCTACTTTACTAGTGTCACATGATGATGTTGCATTTGAATTGGAGGCCATGGCCTTTCTTGTAGTAGTTGTAGCCTTAGTGATGTTACGAGTGAGAAGTGATTCATCAAAGTTAGCGGGCACTATGATGCCATTTTGAATGAGGTTCAAGAAGATTTCACTTCTATTTTGACTAATGGTCTTTTCAACCATATCTAAATTATATGGATCCCTAAGAAAATCATTCACTTGTTTAGGTCTTTCTACTTGATCCACTAACTCAATTTCTTTAGGCACATTGGTTATGTCATCGATTCATGCTACATGGACTTGAAAGAATTGAGTAGCAAAAGGATTCTCCTCGTCAAAGGAGTTGCTGGGTGCTGCACGCCTCATGTTTCTAGCTTGGGATTGAGTAACTACCATACAATGGTAGACCTAGAAGAATAAAATATGAGGAAATGGAAGATGAAAGTGGATGGAGCAAAGATCTTGTTCTTGGATCGATTTGATTTTGATTGATTTGATTTGATTGGTCGATGTTTTATTAAGGATTGATTGCCGATTGATTAGGATTGATTAATGATTGATTTGGATTTAAAGGTTTTAGAACAAAACTTAGGTATAACAAGACCTTGTGATGACACAGACACAAAGGATTAAATTGGATGATATTTGTTTCTACTTGAAGATAGACTTGTGATCTCAAGAAAATAGGATATTACCAATGGATTTATATTACTTGAGACAAACTAATGGTCTACAAGAAATGTTGTGTTTATCTAAGGATGAAGGTCTTCAATATTTTTGATTAAGGTCATCCAACCTAAGAAAGAATTGATTTGATTTTGATTTGATTTTCAAATAGGTTTGATCTAATGCTCCGAGAGAGATAGGGTGATGTTTGATAATGATGGAAGAATGAGAAATTGATTTAGAAAAAAGAGTTTGATCTAGTCATATTTATCAAGAGTAACAAAGACACGATTGATATGATACCTGGCCATGAAGTTTCAAACTTTGTTGTTGTACATGATAGCATCAATTTTATTGTAATACTTGATTTTGTGCTTGATTTATTGGGAAATGTGTTGACATTCCTTGGATTTGCGAGTGGTTTATTTTTGTAATCGATAAACTGGAGGAGTTGGAAGCTTAAACTTCTTGTGTTTCTTGGAATCGGTCATGTCCTATAGTGAAAAATCTAATTTTGAACAAGCAACTAAAGGTTTCATGACAAATAGTTTTAGGATCTCATAAAAGATCAAATTTCAAAGATTCTGGTAAATTTTGAAGCTCACTGTTTTAAGCGGAGATGATAGTCTCAGATGCAGACGACAATTTGGAACTGTGCAGACGACAAAAATGCATAGATGGTGATCTATACAAATGATAATTCCAGAGCAGAGATGACAGTCTGTAAACACGACAATGTTTTGATGATTTGGAAAATTTTTGATTTTTGTATGATTTTTAGTAGATTTGTTCAATGGAAAGAACCAGTTTCATCACAGTCAAACTAGAAAATAACAAGCATGTGTCTCAAAAACAATCTGAAAAGGGACAAAGCAACCTTGAAGGATACAAGCAAGTGTGACAAATTTGTTTATTGAGGATTCTATTCGTGTTTTGGATTTGTGAATGTTCTTCAAGCACTTCAAACATAATCTACCTAAGAAACTGGTGTAGTATGAAAATATTTGCTCGCAAGCTTAGGCACACACAAAAGAGCTAATCAAAATACTGCCATCACCAGGTATGCAATGGCTCCAGTCATGGTGTCGTATTAGCCAACTCCAAACACTACGAGGTGGCATGAATGTACGAGTGATCTTGGGGAAGTTACTATCTTCCTTGCACAAACAGTATCACCTTTTGGGGGTGTTCTAGGTAGCTTCTAAGCCTAGAGTGTTTAGTAAGGGTCTCCATTTGATTGTATCCTCTATGTCCACGCAAGCGCAATTCAGGCATATAGTCCCATATAGTGTCTTGAAAAAGGTGGTCACATAAATGTGATTGAGACCATTAGGATATACTTATGTTAGACGTGAGCCGAGTATAAGCTCAAATGCCAACCGACTCCTAAGGCTTTGGACCCAAAGAGTAAATTTGATTAACATGAGTTGGAGTGGTGTGGCTTACACCTTGTGCACATGTGGGTCATTCCTGGGAGATTTTTCCCTCAATCGATAGGCCCAAATAAAGGATTAATTTTAAAAACATGGATTGGCGACGAGAGGGGTCTAGATTTATGATTTTCCCACAAGGGGAAAAGAGCATACTCTCCTACCCAATCTCATTTTCTCCCAAACACTCAATGCATGTTGTTATTTCCCAAGGTTACTTTCTAAGTGAATGTCAAATGTGTCTAGGTTTCTGATTGTCTAATAAAAGATAAGAGCATACTCCCCTATCACTTAACAAGACACTACAAGTGAACCCTTTTATTAATGTGCCTAAGAAAATGAAACTAAGGAAAACACCAAGTTTGTTTGTATCTCCTAGGCAACCTGCAAGACACAAAGTGAGTAGTTTAGTGTTTTTAAAAATTCTTTGAGCAACGTCCTGCAAGTCTAACTATTAGTATTTTAAGCTTTTCCAAATCTTTTACAAGCGATAAAAGGTGATTTGCACAAAGAATTCAGTAAAAAAAAAGATTTAATTAGCATAAGATTTGAGATTTTGAAATTGAAAATGAAAGAGTAACTTTGAGCATTGCACCAAATTTTTGAAGTAGAATATGAACTAATAGTTTACAAATCTGAAAATTTCTCTGAGTCATCTTTCCAACGCTTTTTGAATTGTCAAACTCAGAGATCCTATGTGAAAGTTATGGATGTTTTCATGACAGTGTCTCAAATTGTAGGCAAAGCCGCTCATGTACAAGCAGAGCCGCCTATCTGTTGGAGCCGCCTATGTAGAAGCGAAGACGCCTGTCCATGAATTTGAACATGTTTTTGAGAAGAATAAAGGAAATTTTGATAAGGTTTAGGGACATGGGTCCCACCGGGTGTGCCAAAATGTATGTGATAAAAACCTACCTGTCCAAAACAATCACTAAAACATGCAAACACAAAGATTAGCCATTAGATTCAATAGGGAATTAGCATATTCAAATGAAATATTAAGACAAGAAGTTTACACCATAACCTCTGATGAGCCAAACAAGTGCACTCAAGACTTGTTGATTTTCTCTTAGAGATATATGTGGGTGTGCTCTCCCAACACAATAATTTAAATCCCACTAAATGATTAAGAATGCAAGCTAAAAGAGTGAAGAACTCAAGAACAAGTATTGAAAACTTGTCTCAAGCTTCTCACCATGATTGAGAATGCAAGACTAAACTATGATGATTGTGCATGATATTGAAACAAGAACTAGATTCATTCCATTATTCCTAAAATGTAATATCTAAATGGATTCAAAATTGAAATAAACTAAAAATGCTAAAATACTTAAAGAAATCTAGACCTAAACTAACATGATAACAATACAAAAATAAGAGATGCTTTTCTCTTGGCAAAAGCCTCTATTTATAGAGTTTTGGAGGGAAGGGAAGGGCTTGGATGAGGTGGAGCACATGTGGCATCCACATATATGCCACATGGAGGACACAAGGGAAAAAGGACAAGCCATGCAAAAGCCAACACAAGCCTTTAAGGTTTGAGTGGCTCAAGGTTTCCTCACACATGTGTGAGCAACTCTTGGGGAATGGAGTGGGAGATAAAAGAGTGGCTAGATTAAAGGAAGTTGGTGGATTCCTTGAAAGGAGTTTCTCACAGGTGTGTGAGCATTCCATTAGTTCTAAAAAGGTTAGGAATCACACTTTAAGTGTGATTAGTGTGTGCTTATATGAAAGAATAGGTTTATTAAGAGGGATAGGTAGGGTAGGGTAGGAATAGAGTAGGTCTTTAGGCTAGGATTAGATTAATGTTTCAAATTAAATTTGAATTTAATCTTGGTTTAAAGGAATATTAGAAATGTGAGAAAATAAATATATTAAAATTTATTTAAAAGGGGATTTCATGAACAAATGTATATAAATAAGATTTAATACATTAAAGGGGATAGTATTTAAATTAAATCTAAATACTATAGAAGGTGAATCATATTTAATTAAATAAATTTATTTAAATAGATAAAAGAATATACAAATATAATTAATTAATTAAAATTAACTATAATGTTATAGGGATATTAATTAAATTAATATAAGGATGATTTTTGACGTCTACAGGAATAAGGAGATAACAAAAAAGGATTGTCCAATTCTTTTCTAGGGTTAAGCTCAGATTGTGAAACTGCGTGGCTGCCAGATAAGTGATAGCACCTACCGCATTTATCCTAAATCATTATTTCCCTAGAATTAAGATGAAAAATTCCACAAACAACAATCAAAGAAAATAAGATCATGATCCATCATTTCTACTCTCATCACTTGGTGGTATCCTGGAGTAGCGTAAGAACATAACCGCAAAAGATAGACTGAAATCCAACTGACATGACTAACCATGTCAAAAATTTATTGTTCCTTGATTTTCTTGATTCTCTGATGCTTTATTGTGTTTGGTTTCAGTAATGGATGACTCATATAAGACTGGTCTGTCTGGTTTTGAGCGTATCTGTCACTGTGTAAGAAAATTGATTTGTTTGATTTGAAGATTGACTGAATGATTGGTTGATTTGATTGATTTGATTGGAGTACAGATTGGATTGCTGATAAAGTTTAGTCATATGAGTCCATTGCTAATTTGTGAAGCTCATGATTTTGATCTTTGATTGATTGGCTTGAATTTGATCGACATTTGCTTGTTGATAGATTGGATAGATGATAAAGCTGAGTCATATGAGTCCATTGCTGATTTGTGAAGCTCATGATTTTGACATTGATTGATTTGAAAGATTGGCTTTTGCTTGTTGATAACTGAGCTAGTTTTATTGCTTGAGATTTTGCAATGTTTTTTTATTTTTTTGATAAAGTTTGATTTTCTCAAGATATTTTTGTCTTTTTAGGATTTTTTTGTTGACTTTTTAAGATTTTTAGGAATTTTTAGAATTTCCCCTATTCTTGTGGACCAGTGAAACCATGGATAAGTGTTGATGCTCAGAGGGGATTTGTGCTTTTGAAAATAAGCTTGGGCACTTAGTATTGCATGCTAGGAGCATAAGCTTTGATCTTTGGAGTTCATTGATGGTGAAGTGGTATTTGAACACTTGGCGCATGTTTGCCAAGTTTTCACCAAGGTACTTTCCCAATAGTGCCTATTTTCCAGGTTTTCACTAAGAGAGTGATTTTGTTTCTCTTTACTTTACTTTTTTTTTTGGTTGCCTCCATGGCACCTATTTACCAGGTTTTCACTGAGGTAACCTTTCATATTTTTTGACTTTTTTGTATCTTCTGTATATGTAGATAAGTTCCTTAACCCTTGAGACCTCAAGCATAGAACCTCTTCAGGTACATGTCATTGATATAACCTGGGAGCTGATCTCCTTCTGGTGTTTCCAGTTGGTATGTCCCACTATTGTAAGATGTGACAATGACATAAGGTCCCATTTGTGTGCATAAATATTGTCACACTTCTATGAATCATTCCATTCAAGTTTTCTCAAGAATGAGGCCTCAAATATTGATCCATAGCTCTCTAGTCATGGATGTGTAAAAATGTAAAATGAAGGCCCTTAGATAGACCTAGTTGTGTCTATTGCAAATACACCATGAAACGAGAGATTTGAATGCATGAAAATGATATCTAATCTATATGATAACAATGCATCAAAGAAAAATTACTCTAAATGATAACAATGCATATTAGTCTATGAAAGGAAATATGAATGCAAATCTAATCTATGGAAATAAACATGATTCTAATCTATA
>MU227982.1:2379269-2405667 GCA_018584345.1 Thuja plicata | reverse complement strand
TGATTAGGGAGAAGATAAGATGTTCCTCTTTTATTCCCAAATGCACAAATGGGAGATCCAAGTTGATCAACCCCAAAGAAGGGCTAATGCACAAATGAATCAACTATTTGGAAAGGAGAATAAAAAATGAGATACCTTAAATTCTGTTGATTATGTGTATAGAAATGATTTATGATAGTAATTGAAGAAATAGGAGAAATACACTAACCTTGAAATATTACAGATCAAAGAATGCTATTTTCTGAGGTCTGTAGACTGTTTCTGGAAAAACTGACAATTGATCCCAAACCGAAACGCAGAGACAAACAAAACCCAGAAATATTTTTGTGTTCTAATGTCATCTTATGAAAAAGGTCAACCTTGACCCAAAAATGTCAACCTTGACCCAATAATGTCAACCCTGACCTACACAGGTCCAATAGAAAATCTATTCACACCATCCGAAAGAAAGCCGAAAAGGGTATCTAGATCTGGTCTCAAATCAACTATTCTGTACTTGTACCTACAAGAGAAAGGAGATTGTTTGTTTTGGGGGAGGGATTTGCCTTAGTCAAACCCTGATTTAGGAATTAACCTTGAAATCAATAAAATACAGAATGCTAGCAAGTAGTAGAATTGAATCTAATAATGACACTATGATATTCAATAGATATGTAATTGAAATTCAAATGTATGCAAGTATGTAAGTATGAAAGCATGGAATTTAGAAATCATAAACCTCCATGATTGTATGCTTGAAATCCACTTTGAAGAGATGATGAAAGAGTCTTGAGGATGCACAAAGGATCTTGAAGGAAGATCACACCACCATGATGGCTAGATCTAGGGTTTTGAATGATGAATCTTGAATGTTTTCACCTAATCCCTTCAAAGGCTTGAGAGCTTGAATCCTTGATCTTCAATGGAGACCTTGAGAGGAATAATTGAACACCTTGAGAGCTTGGAAATGGATGCTTGAATAAAATCTTGGTTAGAGCTTTTTGCACTTGAAAGACTTTTTTTCGCTTGATGATGGTTAGAGAAAATGAGAGGAGAAGGCTCCCTTTTATATGAAATTAGGGCACAATCTTCTAAGGAGGACTACATAGGAGGATTAAATTAAAATTAAATACTTTACCCCTAGGAGAGGACCTATATTAAATATAATTTAGGAATCAATGCTTTAGAACCCGAAATAGCTGACCCGAAAGCGGGAAAACTGAATTTTTGATGACCCCCGACAGTCGACAAGCTTCCTATTTTGAAAGGGGGACATTGGTCAGGGTCAAGGTCAACCCTGACCTAGGTCAAGGTCAAATTCAACCTTTACCTAGGGGCCAGAACCCCTGGAAAATATGCCAGGTGGGGTAGGAGGTGCCCGAAGAGGCCCAATCAGGGTCCTGAATAGGCACAGAAGTAGGAGATGATGCAGAAATAGGAGGATGATATGATGGAGGTCAAAAACATCCATTAAGGAGGGATAAATGCTCTTAACATGGAAGTGCTTCCATTTTAAGATGATACAATATGATAAAAACTAATATTTGGCGAACCCCACATAATTTCAAGTAATTGACTAGGCAAATAAGGCGGGAATTTGGGACACGGTGAATTACGATGCATGGAAAATTGGGTCCTAGTGCAAATAAAATTTTAACTTGGGATAGTGGGCCTTTTTTAAGTGGAAGTCCTTTATAAATACCCCTTCCTTAATCTATGGAGAATAATAGTAAATATACAATAGATAAATGGGCAAACAACCCCATTACTGTAGTGAAATTACATGCAAATAGTGGCGAACAACCCAACCAATATACTTGTTTTTTATAAAATCTGGGCAAACCGGTCAAATAGTACACTACGCATTTTTTCACCAAATTCTATATACCTAATGGGACATATTTTCCAGTTGGTGAAGAATTGCCACTAAAAAAATCCTAAGCCCTTGGTGTAACTCTACAACTTTCTCTTGATCAATCGGTATGTTTCAGGTGGTAGTACTGGTTCTATTTTTCCCATAGCCTAACCCTCTTGTTTCTCTAGGTTGGTGGTAAAGATAGTTCCATTAGAACTTGTTGTCTTGACCCTAGACCAGTCATACCATCATACCCAAAATTTTGCCGCATTGTGAAGCCAGATCTATATGTTGACACAGGTATGTGTGCTTGAAGTGTTTTTTGTGGGTCTTGATACAACCAAGTGTTTATATCTGGATTGAAAGGATTCTCTTCTTCAATGTCCCCCCATTTGATGAATATGGCTGGTGGACATCTAAATAGAATAGGTTCCTGGGTCTTATGTGTTGTCACTGGTTGTGGCATGCCATATGACCTTGGACTTTGAGGCATGTTAGTGATGGTAAAAGCTTCCTCATAGCTGTATTCACCAAATCCTTTGTCTATAATGGATATCTTCCCTGCCCTTCTTGTTACATCCTTGAGAATAGAATTTGAGATGGAAGGAATTCTTGCCTCATAATTTGAAGGTACTTGATTATTAGTACTGCTTCTAATGGTATTGCAGTATTGGAATGGGTTTGGATGTCCTTCAATGATTATTTCTACCCCTAGTATGGGAACTTGATTCAATAATGATAAGTAGAGGGTACAACTTGCATCTCATGGATCCATGGTCTCCCAAGTAAAATGTTATATCCCAACTCTAGGTCTAGGATTTGGAACGGGGTGTTCTTAATGATGAGACCTATCCTGAATGGTAGTATGAGGACACCTTTTGAAGACCTTTCTTCCTCATCATAGGCCCTGATAATGATTCTCCTTGTGACATCAATGCTAGATTCAGAATAGCCCAAGGTTTTGATAAATTTCAAACTACATATGTTTAACCTAGATCCACCATCAATGAGGACCCTATGGATCATATGTTTGTGGACTTGGATAAACAAATGCAAAGGATCATTATGCAGAGGCTTGTGTGGTGGCATGTCACAATCTATAAAGGTTGCATGCTTGTTGAAAGTGATGTAGCTCACCATGGTTTGGAAATTCTCTAGTGTTATGTCCCTTGGGAAAAATAAATTTTGGAGCACTTGGTTGAGAGCTTGCTTGTGCTGTGGGGATATGTGCAAAAGGTAAAACATAGATATCTAAGTGGTGTGCACTTTAGTTGATCCACAAGACTGGTTTTTTGGATTGGAGGTTGTTGGAAGATTAGGTGGTATAGGTAATGTGGAAGACACTCCTTGCAAGACAAATTTGGAATGACATGTGCTGACAATACATTTAGCATTTGGATCTCTAATAGTAATAATAGCCACACGGCTATCTAAGGGAATGATGCAGGTTATGGTGTTGTCATCATTAGCATAGGTGTACCTCACTTGTTTGGACTATCCACCAGACCCTGAGGCTTTCTCTTTGTTATGATCATGGAATGTGTCATTGAAGATTGTATGATCAGTTGTGCCTTTTGATTGGGCATTTGTGACATTGATAACCCCTATGTCAATCAGGTCTTGAATGACGTTCTTCAATCTATAGCAGTTGGTTGTCTTGTGTCTTTTTACCCGATGAAATTTTCAAAAGTCATTTTCATTCCACCACTTTGGTTTAACAACACCATGTTTGTATTCTCTGATTTCAGGTAGAGTGATAGTATTGGATTGTATCAACTTTCGTAAGGTTGATTCTATCGACTCCCCTAATGGTGTGTAGTTTCATTTAGGAAATGGAAACCTCTGTGGGCAGGGTGCATTGGGTTGGTTATTGGACACAAGTGTTGCTTGAACATGGGGTGGTTGGTTCTGAGTGTGCACTTTCTGAGTGGGCACCATGGGTTTTTGGTTGGCCATAGGTGCTCCTTGTAGTGATACCTTGGGTTGAGCATAGTTGACCATCTTTATGTCAATGACACCATCACTAGTGACATTATTGTTCTTGTTCCACCACTTGGCTTTATCTATTGTAGTTTTGTTTGTGTTTGTTTGGGTAGGGTCTACAAGGATACCTTTTTTGACTAGGTTTTTCTCATAGTTAACTCCTCGTTCGATGAGTTTCTTGAAGTTAGGTGACAACTAAAATTCTATGGTAAATGACATATCTGGGATAAGATTGTCAACGAACATGACTATGAGTTATTTCTCGGGTAGGTCATATGTTATTCTATTTGCAGTGTTTGCCCACCTTTGTAGGAATTTCACAAAGGATTCTCCATCTTTTTGTTTAATGTCACAGAGGTCCTTGATGCTGAACTTGCATTCGATATTGTGATGGAAGTGAGCAATGAATTTTTTGGCCAACTCTCCCTAAGACAAAATGCCATAGGGTAAGTGTGAGAACCATTCCATTGCTGGTCTAGCTAGACTTTGTGGGAATAGTCACATTAGGTATGTTTTGTCATGTGCAACCTTAATGCAACTGGAAAATAACTCTCTGATATGTTCTACAGGGTTGGTGATGCCTCTATATTTGTCAAACTTAGGTACCGAGAAATGAGTGGGAAACATAGACATGTGCAATGAGTGATCAAAGGGGTATGGGTACAAATACTCTATGGTGTAGGAATTTGTTTTCCCCCAATTTTCCATGTCCATCATTTGGGTTTGTATACTTTGCACTTGCCAGTTTAACATGTCTATGTGAGATTGAGAAACATTGTCAGAATTGAATTTTTGTGTCATGGTAGGTATGAGGTCGCACATCTGTTTCCCTTGAGTTGGGACATATGATCTAGTCCATGGGACTTGATATTGGTTCCCCATAGTGTGATTCTGATGCTGGGGCATTTGATTGGTCCAAGTTTGATTCTTTTGCAGTTGTTGTTGGGGTTGTGGTTGCTGTTGGGGTTGTTGTGATTCCTATAGAAGCAAAGGTGTAGCCTTGGTGGATGTTGACTGAATATTGGACCTACAGAGATTGATCCCTGTGGGAGTGAGGTATTGAGCCAAAGGCTAGCAGGGTTTGAAAGTTACAAAAGGGTTGATGTTTGTTTGCTGAATTGATGACATAGCATGAGAGATTGATGTAAAAGGCCATGAGGCTGAGGTTTGAGGTACACTAGTGACCATGGGTGCACTTAGTTTGGAGCCAGTCATGCTTTGTATGGATGAGGTGCTAGCTTGATTTGTAGAGCTAGTTTGATTCAACACAGTCTGCGCTAGTGTCATTATTGTCAATGATGGAAAGACTTGGGATATCACACATTCCATTTGAGAGGGTCAAGTTGTGTTTTCACTTGTGAGAGGGTTCTCAGGCCATATTGTTGACACATTAAATTCGGTGGGGAGAGACTCCCTTCTTAATCGACATGGCTAAGAATCCTTTGGGATTTCTCTCTACAACAACGTCAACAACTTGTGCAGAATAGGCATCTTTCTCTATATCTTCGAGCTCCTCCTCTATGACATCAACAATGTTGGTCTACGGGGATTCTCAATGAAAAGAGAAGGACTAGTGTTTTTGAAAGGGTTGTCCTCTCTCTCTTATTCCCACAGGGGAAATCAATTGATATAGGACTCATCAGGTTGTTTCCTAGCCTTCGACCTAGTGTAAGGTCCTCCATAAGGTGTGTGAGACATAGTGTTATCCAATTTTTTTTGAATAAAACAAGTGATATAAAGTAAAAAAAAAAGGATAACCTTTCTAGGAGAGTCTGAGTTATGTTTGGACAAGGGTAATTCTAGGGAGAGATCTCAATTTCTCTTGATCTCAAAAGACTTGGTGATGTAAGAATAGGATTCTTTGACTATTGCCTTGGAAAAACTCACTGATAGAGATTGATGATTTTTGAGATAACAGGATCAAGATAATCGAGTCTGAACTTTTGAACTAATAATGTTTAGACAATAATCATGCTTTAAAAGAATGGATGATCTTTAATGTTTAGAGATTCACACAATATTCTTTGCTTTTTTCTCGGATGTAGACACTGAGCTTTTACACAAAATGGGAAATCTTTCCAAGGTTTTTAGGAAGAAAATAGATGTTTAGAGTTCCTGATCAAGTTTGAAAAACTTCCACCGATTGCAGTAAAGTGATAGGTCAAATGCGGTAAATAATCACCGATTGCAGCAATTAAAGACTCGAGTACAACAATAAAAGGGACAATTGCAGTACAATTCTATCAATTGCAACATGATGTGGGAAAAAATAGAAAAATGAGATAGTCAGAAAAATATCTCAAATTTTGGCGTATATGTTTGATAAATTGATTTTAGGAACAAGGATTCTGATTGTAGAACAAGCTTGATGTTGATAGCCTAGACTTGCACATGTTGGACTTGTTTTGATAGTTTTTGATGTTGGTTTTGCATTTTTGGAAACTAATCATAGAACAAGCACAATAGGTAATGTGTTTTGTAATCTAGCATAGGTTTTGAGACAAGGACAAATAGATTAATCTAGGTCAAATTTGGCTTCAAGATACAATGTTATAGGCCCAATTCTTGATTGTTCGTTAGCTCACATAACAAGTGTCACACTATTAGGACATGAGGGTCAATGACGTAGACGCCTGTGTTTTTGTCATTGCCAGATATTGTTGTCGTGCTAGTGAATATCTCTTTCACCACCACAATATCTTGGAATACATATGTTGGAAATCTTGGGGGGAAATTTTGCAACCCCTTGCACTATAATAAGGTATTTTTTCAGAGGTGAATTGGGTAGGTCTCTATTTAACAAGGTTGTAGTAGGGTCCATGGCATCTATCCAATCAGTTTATACATGTGTGACTCACTTAAGAACCTAGTTGACCATGCTGGCTAGTTAGGGATATTCACCCACTCCAAGCTATTATCAACACACCTTGCCTGAGATTGGCTAGATATAAAATGAAACTTTGGTTCGTGTCTTGTTTATATACCGATCAGAAGGATTATCAGTTTAAGGTCATTCTCCGAGGAAGAAGCACATTCCCCAAACATGCCTTTCTAAAAAAGTATAAAGGTCTAACAGATTTGTGAAAGTGCACCTATGACCCAAGACACAAGGTTAATTGATTAAACCACAAAATTTTAAGTGTGAAATAACCTAATCATCCATACAAGCATGAATGTCCAATTTTAAGTCCAAAGTAGATGATGATTTGCTTTTTCAATTTTAAAAGCACCAATTCAAAATATTTTTTGTGTTTGTTCAATTCTTAACCACCATATCAATTTTAAGCACCAAATTGGAAAAATGAGGTTCAATATGTTTGCATGCAATGTTCATTTTAAGCACCAAAAACACAAATGAATGAATTTTAGGTTGTTTTGTTAACTATTTCCTTGCCACAAGCTATGAAAAAAAATGATTAGTACCAAAAACCTCTCATTGACAATTGAATAATATCTAGCAACTCTAGGATTTTTAAGACCGTTAAGGCTAATGGTAACCTTGTACTTTATTGTGAAATGTTTGATAGAATCAAGATACTGTTGGAGATTTACTTATGGTAGCTAGTTGATTGTATGTTTGTCATTGATGAAAACATATAATATACAATAATTTTTTGTATGTACTTATTAGAATGATGGTATCAAGGCTTGCATGGTTATACTCATGTTGTAGACATGTTGTTTATGTTTTGTTCATACACGCAGAATCAGATATGAAGTTTCAGTTGTGTTGTGTAATTCTGTTATGTGGCAGTTACAGTTTCTAGAGTTTGTCTGTACAGAGCCGACGTATTGCATTGGTTCTTGAGTTGCACCTATCTTCAGGATATGCGTGTGTATATTCATGATTATTTATGAGTTGATGATAGTTATCTGAAAGCGCCAAACGTGTTTCAAGAAGATTGTAAAGTTAGAGTTAATTTGGTGAGGCTGACTTAGTGAAGTGTCACATCTATTTAGTTTATATTTGTGTAGTTGTAATTATGATTGTGTGATTAGTAAAGCCGAAAAGGATGTTATGAAGATTTTTCTAACAGGTCCCATGATCTCATACTTTGAGGAAGATACTTATAGCAATTCATTTGTGATATGCTAAGTGTGAATGATACGAAAAGAGACAGAAAATGTACAGAGCAAAATATCAGTTGTGTTTCATTCATCAAGGGTCCATGTGAAGAAGCAGTGGAAGATTAAAATACATTAAAACTGATCAAGACAATAGTTCTACTCCACAGTTCATCATCAGATATAGTGCATATCTATTCTACAGAAGGTTGTAGCCTTCACCATTAAGCAGTGAGCTTTTGGACAGTGAGTCCACCACCCCTAACAGGGTTATTTATAAAAGACTCCTAATAGGGTTTGACCCTTAACCAGGTCACTATACTTATTGCATTGTAAAGTACAACTCCTAACAGTGTTGAAATATCTTCTAACAGGGATTACTATAAACAAGTATAGTTCATTGTGGGTACTAATTCCCAGCAGGGTTTTTACCATTTGGTTTCCTTGTAACCAAATTGTGTTGTTATCTATTGTCTTACCTGAATGTGCATTTGCTTTATTATATTCTTGAGTTAATAAGGTTAAAGAATTAAATAAGCTAATAACTAATTCACCCCCCCTCTCAGTTATCCTTTGGGACTATTCTAACAGATACATGTTGTAAGATTTTCTTTGATCTTCTACTGTGATTGCCAAGATGGCTCTTTGTTATGTGAAGTAGTTAGTGGTCCTTCTTATGGAATCTCTTAGTGATCTAGCACCCGTGATGCATCTAATTATCCTCTTGGCCATTACTAATTTGGTCAATCCTGCACAGAAACTGAGAAAACAATCAAATTTTAGCAGAAAACACTGAATTTGAATCAAATATGTAATGATTCTATTGATTGCGGTAAAGTTCTAGTAATTTCAATTTTTTTTGTTAGATGCGGCTAAATTCTCCTGATTGTGGTAAAGTACTTTTGGTTGTGGCACAATGCTGGCAATTGCGGCATGGATCGGTCAATTGCGGTAAACATTGCTTAATTGTGGAAAAATGATATCAATTGTGGCTAAGATCGGTCAATTGTGTCATAGTGCAAAAAAAAGAGAATTGAATAACAATAGAAAATAATTGTGAAACCCTCAAATCGATTACGACATTAAACCACGATTGCGACAGATTTTTTTCAATTGCGGTAAAATACCAGCGATTGCGAAATTACAATGATATAAAAAAAATATAAAAAGGAAAATCTGCAACCATACAATTGAGGCCAAAAAGTCATGCCTGTCATCTGCAAGTGATATTTGGGTTGTTTGATTCATGTCGGGTTCACCAAAATGTGTAGGCTCAATCCTGTTCTAAGCTCGAATTAACGAGGGGTTAGTAGCATAGATTTGCAATATGGGAAAGATCAATCAATTACTACTAACAACGAAACTATGAAAAATAAAATGACAAGCAATCAAGGAGGAATACAAATGAATGCAAACCAACAGAGCTCGAATCTTATATTGTCTCTCTACTCCTTCTGAAACACTATGTGTGGTGCTTAGTATTGGTATCGACAGCGTCTATGACTTGGGAGCATTGAGAATATGATATTGAATGTGTGATCGCAAGAATGCTTTGAATGCCTTAAGCAATAATCATGCAAATCAAGGGTGCACGAAAGCTTGAAATCCTGGATCCTTCAAATGGTTATGAAGGATTGATTATATAGAATATTGAAAATGATTTGCATGGTTGAGATTGATTCCAGAGTTTGGAGAATGAATGGTTCAGATCAAAAGGAACTAGAGAAGTAATCAATAAACTCCACCTCTTCAACTAGGAGAGAAGAGGTGATGTTTTAGTTAACTGAGGAGCAACAAGTAAACTCCACCTCTTCAACTTGGAGAGAAGAGATAATATTTTAGTTTAACTGAGGATCAACTAATAAAATCCACATCTTCAACTTGGAGAGAAGAGATAAAGTTTGGTTAACTGAGAAGTAACTAGTAAACTCAACCTCTTTAACTTGGAGAGAAGAGGTAATGTTTAGTTAACTGAAAATTTGATCATGAGTTACCTTTTTGAAATTGAGAAAGGATTTATTTGAATATTTAACTGATTTTTGTAATTAAAGTATTTGACATGTGAGATAATTAAATTCTTTTTGGTTTAGAATTGAATTATTGAATGAAATTAAATTAATTTAATTAGAACAATTAATTAATAAGTTTAAATATTTAAATTTAAAATTTAGGAAATTGAATTTAATTAATTAATGAAGATTAATCAATTAAGGTTAATTAATTAAATAAAATTATTATTTAATTAATTTTGGGGATTTGTTTAGATGATTTGGGAATGAAATTATAATAAAATAGATGATTAATTAATGATTAAAAAAATATTAATTAATAGATGCAAATTAGTGTTTGTAATGTAAAGTCGCAAGTTTGTCCATTTTAGGGTGTCTACACAAATATCAAATCCTACATCTCTAAGGCTCTTCCCTCACAATCAAACATCATTTACATCTCTAAGGCCCTGCCATCATAATAAATCCAATATATTTGAGGCCCTTCCCTCATGATCAATCAAAGTCCAAGTATTTTCTCCAAGTCTAAAGATCATCAATCATTCTTATCATCATAATCACCTCCCTTCTAATCCACTTTCTTAATCCAATCTCATCATTCATCCTTAATCCAATCTAATCACATCATCATCATTCTAATATAATCTACTTTTCAACCTTGTATCATATCCTTTCTTCTTATCATAGTCATGTCTTATCTTCATATTATATTCATGATTCTTGTCATGATCATGTCTTATCTTTTATTTCTGGTCATTTCTTCATACCATATCATCTCCCAAAGTTATCCTCAAACCTTAGAGCTTGCATTGAGTCATAACTGAGAGTCTCATATCACTTCATCATTCATCTTTCCTATCTCAAGATTATAACTATCATACATTCTCATGGCCTCCTTGGTTCAACAAATTCAATATCTCAGGAGACAAATTCATAACATAAAATCTAGAGAACAAGCAAGAAATGAACCAACAACAACTTTTGAGAAATACCTCCGAGAAACAAATGACATCATTGCTAATGCACAAATCCAAGGAATGCAAAATAAAATATCCAAAATGGAACAACAAGTGGCTGAGAATTAGAAGAAAATATTCCAAATCCAACACTTCTTATACAAATATAGATGAGCCCAAATATTCCTTGGATAGAAAATTTACACCTTTGGGACAATCTCTTGAGTAAGCATTAAACGAGCTTCTTGAGAACAACCTCATAGAATTTCCTCAAGTGACCTAATATGGATTTAAATTTTTAGTACCTATTATGCATATCACTGACATAATAGGCATTAAAATTCAATTTGTATGGAGCTATAACATAAAATCCAAGATCTTTTTTATGATTGCATAATTGAAGTGGAAAATTCTAAAGATCTATCTAATGAAGAACGAGGCATTTAATCCAAAGAATGATCAAAATCAAGAACCTATGTCTATCAATGGCCCAAATATCACTTCCAATTCTTCCACCATTCCTCCATTTCATAAAGCTTCATAGCTAGTCACACCACCTCCATCCAAGATAGAGCCTAATGATTATAGTTTCCATGTTGACTGTGTCTACCCTCAAGGGCTACCTCTAAAATAAATCTAAGCTAATCTACCTTTTGTTGCAAATTTCTTCCATGTTGAAAATATCCTGGATCCCAAGCTTTCATATGTTTCAAATCCTATCATACCTATTTAAAATGATAATCCATCATCCCACCAAGGGTCATACATGCATATACAAACTCCTAACTTTTCCTTAGAAGTGACTCCATGTAAAGAGGATAATCAAACAAATGAAGAAACATGTCCTAACATAAATCAAGATCAAGACACCATCCCATCTCCTCCAACATATGAGAAATAATCCATAGCCCTGGAATCCTATGATAACCCCTCATACCCTTTCACTTCTTCCAAGATGATACCATTCCACCTCAATAGAAATGTATTCCTCCACCTCCTATACCTAATCCACCACCCAAGAAAGATCATGATATTCCTTCCATCACTACCAATGATACCAATCCCATCATTTCTAATGAGCCTATTAAAAAGCAAGATCAAAACATCCCTTTTTCTTTGTCCAATGGTTTCCTTCTATGTCAAGATCATATTATCCCACCATATCCTTGTCATGATCCTCCTTTTCTACCCCAAGAGACCACCATTTCTCATAATTCCTCTTATACTCTCATTGTTCCTATCGAAGCTGGTAAGAAAATCCTTAATATGAAGACAAATATTAAAGATCATGGCTTGACCTGCATGACTCAAAATTAATATGTTGGTATCCCTAATAAGTCTTCCATTCCCCATCTAAATTTTGGAAACATATACCTCCCCCATCCTCTAAATCCATTTTGGGTCCTTATGTCCCAAAACTAAAGCCTCCAAACCTTCCATCTATCTTGGGCCCTTATATCCCTCCATTAACCATACCTAACCATTATAGATTTTCAACCACATACCCTATCACACAACAAGATCAAAAAATGCACACATACTTGATAAATTTCCAATCGCCTATCCATATGAACCCTCCCTATCAGTCTTATCCCTCCATTACATCTGCCACTTTTGAAAGCAATTTGGATGTCAAACTTGAAAATCATAAAACCAAGAATCCATATACATACAAAGATCAATGTGTCCTATATAATCGACATGTGAATACAAAGAAAAAGGGGATATAAAAAAGATCACAAAGGTCCATCAAGAAAAATGAAGAATAAAAGAAAGTGTGGGTTTTTAAATCCCTCAGTGAAACAATGCATTCCAAAGAATTGCTAGGAAAAGAAAAATAAAAAGTTATAGGAACTCTCAAGTCATTTGTACAAGAATTGCATACAAAATAAAAATCAAATTTGATATTCAAGATTTCAAAATTTTCCCCTTTGTCATCATCCCAACATTTTCCATCGTCCAAGTCTATTTTGGGTCCTTGGTGTGATGTGTAAAATGTCTGTTATGCAAATACCTGCACACAACACTCAATATATAAATATATCCATTGGTTAGTCAAATCAAATCAATTGAAAGAGTATAAAACCAATAGAAATCAAAATATTTCTTCTGACATAGAATATCCACATGAATTATTCAAATTGCTCTCAGATTTTAGTATTAATTCATGATGAATTGAAAATATTATGATGGAATATTCATATAAAAATGGCTAAATGCATCTAAATTTATCCCAATTATGCTAAATTAATCTCCTAAAATACATGAATTAACAATAATTGCTATGAAAATGAACTAGATTATGCTTAATTACGCTCTAGAATGAAACTAGCATCAGTTAGCTACTTGAATGTACTATATGGCTATGAAAATGAGCTTAGAAGGGCTGCATTTATAGATTTCCTTTGGAGGGAAAATGGGAATTCAAATATGAATTTGAATTCGACGGTTATGATTCATCCATGAGGGATGGCTAAGATTGATCCATTGATCAAATCCTATTGTTTTATGAGTTTACTTTGATGCCACTTTTGAGGGAATATAAATGCTGCAATTAATTAATTCATTTTAATTAATACTCTAGTCATGTGATTTTTTATTTTGATTTGATTAAATGACTAGGATTAATTAATGAATTAATACCTTTTGATAAATGATCCTTGATGTTTGATTATTGATGAATTATGCAATTAAATCTGTCTAATTCAATTACAAAATTATGATTAAATATGAATTCTTGGTTAGGACCCAGGGCAATTTATTTCAGAATTAGGCCTTTTGTTCGATCATACCAATTTTAGGCGATTACATTTCCCCTCTTTGAATCGATGTGTGATCAACAAATTGATTCAAAGAACATCTGATGTTGACACTCAATCGAATAGTTTGAAATGAATCCTGATGATATTATTTCTAATTGGAAATCGATTTTAAACCTGATTAAATGAAAACTGATAAAGATACTAGAGATCCCAAATTTGTTTGAAGAACTAGAGAGATTGTAATTGTTTATAGAATTGATGTGAAGACTATATGATCAATTTGATATGATGCGATGAAATTGATCAAGAACCTGTCTGATGTTTGATGATAGATTGAGACCAGAATAACCAATTTGATGTGAAGTGATGAAATTGATTACCTGGCTTATTGTTGAAGATGATAACGCCTAACCAATTTGATGTGAAGCAATGAAATTGATTACCATTAAAGAAATTTTAAAATCTTGATCGAATACTCAGTTTGATGTGAAGCAATGAAACTGATATCTAACAAGACATGATTCTGATAGCTTGACTAGATAACTAGTTTGATGTGAAGTGATAAAATTAATTTCTTGAAAAAGATTGGACAAGTGATCAATTTGATGCATTACTATCAAAAATTTGAACAAGATAACTAACTTGATATGGGTCATGATGAAGTCAATTATCTCCTGATGTTCTGATGAAGAGACTACCAATTTGATGTGGTGCAATTAAATTGATATCTCAACTAATGTTTGAAACATGAATACCGCTAAGAGCGAGTAATTTTATATGAAGCGATGAAAACACTCTTTGAAAGATTGACTCATTTATTGAGTCAAGATGTCAAATTGTTATGATGCCTGATGAATTTGATGGCCCAGTTGATGAAAATTTGATTTGCTTGGTAAGATGATTTTGAATATCTTTGATAATTCCCTAGTTATTGAGAAGGTTTGATAATGTGATCATTTGATTGATAGGATTGATTAATGCCCCCTTGAAATCAAAATGGACATGAAATCTCTTGATTAGGGATGTAAAATGAAATAAATGTCTTGATCAGAAAGATAATATTGGAATGGTGATTTTGATTCCAATAAAAATGAGTGTTAAGAATTAGGAAGAGACTTTGTTTTGTTTGGTCCAAATTGGGTTTCGTTTGGAGAAAATCGGGCCAAGAAGGTTTAATTGAGGAACAAAAGATTGGTTTTAAAATGAAATTAATTACCCCCAAAATTTTATTAAATAGGGTAAAAATATTTTTTTCTATTCATTATTACTATTAACTACGATATAATTTTGAGCTTTGAGAAAGAAATTGTCGATCCCCATTGAGTCACACTGCTTCGAGGTCATCTGACAATATCAGTGACCAACACACTACCCACTTGTGGTATGTAGTCAATGACCTTATCATTAATGTTACAATTAATTCTATTTCATGCTTTCAAATTTGAAATTTATAGTCGTTGGTAGCATCATTTTGTTTAGGGTTTGTAAAATGTTGTCAGTGGCATAAAACGTTATTTTTGGTCTTTATTTCATTGTTTCCTACTTTTGTTTGATCATTTACCATTTTTGTGTAAAGCATCACTTTTCTTCTTGAAACCTCATCTCTCATAGATAGAGTGTCGCTGCTTATGAACCAGCATTTATGGGATTTAAAATATTGTTTCTGGTTATTAAAGCTGCATCTCCAGAGTAAAACATTGTTTACAGAAAAGAAAACATCATTTCCCATTAAAAAAAAAATTTTAGTCTATAAAATAACATTTTCAATTAAACAACGGTTGTTGCCCAGAAAATGTCATTTTTGTGGTAGTGAGATAAATACTTGTCTTTTCCTACTTAGGAACTGCATTTTTGCCTTAAGTAGACTGTTCTGACCTATCTGATAATGCTATATTGCTGATTATACCAGTGAACGTCATAATTTTTCCCAATGTGTTTGATTTATGTCATGTTTCTGTGGGTAGGTTGATAGAGGTGCCCTGAACACGTGTGGGCCTTATCCTCATGTGTTCTCCCTAATTGGCATGTTGTCAGATGTTGATCGTAGAGTGATCCAACAATGTGGAATCAGGTATCTTTTAGACATGCTAGAGTATAAGATTAACTGGGATTACTTAAAACACTTATTGTGCAGTGGCACTCAGAGCATAATACTTTCCATCTGCTCACTAGTGAGATGAAGATTACTGGAGAGGATGTGCACAGGATCCTTAGGATACCTATGATGGGGGAGTTAGTTTATTATGATGACACAGGTTGATCTTTCTTTGATGCTATGATTCAATTGTTCTAGGATCCATTTTTATGGAGAGACACATTACATGGGAGCACATGGAGAGTCAGTACTCATCTTTTCCAGCTGTATTGGTCAATTTGATAGGTAGTTTCTTGGTTCCTAACCAAAGTTCTCAGGTATTTTATTTTGGATGGAGAAGATGTCTTGAGGATATTCAGCAGTAACCTCAAAGGATAGCTTGGGGTACCTATTTCCTTTCTCATTTGTATCAAAATATACACTAGGTGGTCAATCAACAAGATAAATCAATGTCAGTGAGACTTGTTCTTTTACAAATCTAGGCCTCAGAACACATCCCAATTACATGGCCCTTAGTTGTTAGATCTCGGCAGCCTGATGAGCCATACATTTATATGTATGGAGGGGATATTGTGGAACCATGATGAGGTGACTTATCATTCTGGCACCGGTCATTGGATGATTTAACAGTAGTTGCATGGAAACCATATCTAGACTGTGAGAAGTGGGGTAGTGATTGTCGAGAGATTCCTTATGTTTCCACTGAGAGATACTTGATTGGGTGGACACTACATGTCATAGAGAGATTCTTGGTGACCCATGTTCTATGACAATTTGGGATGGCTCAGCCTATGCCACAGGGTGTATCTGCATATGCTTGTACCAGAGAGGAGAAGACACATTAGGGACCACAACTACGGTATGTGACTATCATGAGGAGAATTAGTGATTAGTAGGTGTTCATTGGGATTATGCTCTTGATATTATAGATGTCGAGATGATTTTTGAGTACTCTTAGTAGTTTTTGCAGCATTTGTTGCCACGTTTGTTAACACCTGATGAGGTAGCTCCTGTTATGGTTGATCCTGGAGATGATGATGGTGGGGATGGAGGTGGTGGTGGAGAGAGGGTTCCTATTGAAATGAGATGAGGTAGGGGTGGAGATGGTAGGGGGAGAGTGGCCAGGGATTAGGGAAGAGGCCAGCGTATAGATTAGGGAAAATATTAGGCTAGAGGTGGTAGTGATGCAGGAAGTGGTAGCAGTGGAGAGTAGAGACGAGTTAGATTGGGGATCACATGTCTGTCACAACCTAGTTCTTCTCAGATTCCATCTTCTTTACAAGTGACATCCTCTTCTTAGATGTCATCCTCTTCTCAGATGCCATCCTCTTCTCATATTCCATACTCATCATGGAGGCCTTCTTCATCACAAATGCCTTCTTCATCAAAGATGCCTTCTTCTCAGAGGCCTATCGACCTACAAATAATTTTTCCAATAGTTTCATATGTTCCACCTCTTTAGAGAGGTATCTAGAGTGGTCCCATAGGTGTACAAGTTCCACCTCCTCAAAGAGGTATACCACATATAGGTCCTCTTCCTCAGACATGTGTGCCCCAATACAAAGCCCCTAGTGATGTAGCTACTATTGATCGGTTATGGAGAGAGAGAGGGAAGTTACGAACCCAGATAGCTATGTTATAGGCACAGTTATCATACATGGATAGGGATTTATATGTTGCATAGAGGAATTATGCTATACAATATAGTCAAGTAGCCTATTTCTAGGAAGCATACTTTGCAGCAGTTCCTGATGCTATAGAGAGAGTTCCTCCCTATTCTCAAACATCTGCTTAGTCACAGGGTGGAGTTCTAGCTCTTGCTAGATTAGATGTAACTCCACCAACTCAGCCTAAACCTAACACTGATAGTCAGGCATGATATATCTATGATTCTCTTTTTGTTGATGTGTTCTCTAAGACATCATTTATACTATGTTGTTATAGCTCCATTTGGACAACCTTGTGATGTACTTTATTGATTTTGATGACAAATATATATGATGATACTCTTATTTTGATCTCATTGTACATTTATCACTTATTTTTATATGATTATGAGGATGATATGCAGCTCGATATGCATGGTTTATGATCTTTATGATATTCTTTATTATGTTTATACATGTGGATATTTATTTCTTTATGAGATGGATGCATATGTATGGATGCATTGCTTTGGATTATGAGATGAATGCATGATTTTATTACAACTTATGTTATGAATGCATATGATTGGATGCACATGTTTATTATTTTGATACATCTTGTTTTAATGCTATGGATGCATGAGGTAAATGAATGAAATGTTTACTTGTTTTTTTCTTTTTGATATATATGCTTATGATGATATGAAGATGAATATGCAATGAACATTTTATGTAGGTGTTTATGAAAGTATTTTATTTTTGGTATCAATGATTAAAATACTCAACCATAATAAGAGAGATTTTATCTTTTCATGTTTGATTGGTGTAAATAAGATTATCCCTCCTTGAAATGATGTGATAGTAGCTCTTCTTAGTGAAATTTACTAGAATGCAATGAAACCCTTTTTAGAATGAAATGAAACCCCTAAAATGCAATGCAACTTGCATCATTGTCATCATTTTGTGGTTATTTTCATCATTGAGCTTTATCAGAACCATTTGGATACAACCAACACTAATATACCAGTAACCATGTGGGTATGAATATCCTAATCCTCGGATGCACAAGTATGTACAATTATCACTGGTACATAGGAGACCATGATAATATGAATACTCCTTGTGTTAGTTGTTTGAATTAGTACAACCAGTACTGACATTTGCTTGATCACGATGATATGAATACCACTAGTTTCACTTTTGATATTGCACTTTGATACAAGCATCAAGATATGACAGATCATGATTTCTTGAATATTAATTGTGTAAATAGACACGAGATGACGTATCCCACCTCCATATAGGGTTAAAATGATTAGAGTCAATGTATATGTGGCATTTCTACCTTAATGTGGAGGCTCTTATCACAGACACCTAGATTATTTGTCCTTTGATTTCCTTGGAACAAAATGTCCCATACACAACAAAAAAATGAAATATCATACTCCCTCCTTGATCTTCTAGTAATGTGACTCATGGAATTTCTCAGGAGATATGATAATCATCAATTGATAAGATAAACATCCTCCCTGACATAGATATTTGCTGAGGTCTCAGAGTTAGAGCCTTTCATGTAGCTATAGTTTTTTCATCATAGATCACCTAAAATATCGATACAGATCACAAGAAGAAATCAAAGAAAATATCATGCCCCATGTCCTTGTGTTTCTAGCATTGGAGCATCATTGAATCACTTGGGAGACCTGATAAGTGAAAAACCAATAATGAACAAATAGTCATTCAAAGAAAAAATATGCTAACTTCCTCCTTTTTTTAGTAGTTGGACATCATGGAGTTACTCAGAAGTCATAATTCTTGCAAGCATACTACAAGACTTGTCATTTCTATACTTGTGTGTTGATTGGGATATTGGATGAATTTATCAATTGATGAAAACATGAGTTTTTAGAAACACTTTTGTTTGCTGATTGAAATGTGGTATGATCAGTGGTATTGAAAACTACCCTTGTTTGGTTCATGGTATTGAAAAATACCTTTGTGTGGTTGGTGGTATTGAAAATATCTTTATTTGATGATTGAGAATGATGAACTTCCCCAAGTTGAAACAAACTGGCCCTTTGATAAAGATCAGATTTAATTTCAAGCTGGACCTAGCAAGGAATAAGGGTTTTCTTTGCGATCCAAGATAATATACGTGCATGCTGTAGGATTAACAAAGAATTGATAGACAAAGAAGCTAGCTAATAAATGACACTTGTTTACTAGGTTTTCACCACTTGTGAAATTTCTATTTTTTCTACCAAGGTGCATGTTTACCAGGTTTTCACCAAGGCACTTTTTTTGTTTTTCAATTTTTTTTGTATTTTTGTATTTTTCTCTTTCTCTCTTTTTTTTTTTGTATTTTGATATATTTGATTTCTTGTATGTTTCCCAAGTGCCTATTTTCTAGGTTTTCACTGGGACAACCATTTTTTCAGCTTCTTTTATGCTTTTTAGGATTTTTCAGGACTTTTTCCACTATTTTTACATTTCTTCAAGGATTTTTCCACTATATAACTATTACTTACAATGAGCTAGGCATAGAAACTCTTCAAATGATTGGTATTGATTGGATCAAGAAGTGAATCTCCTTCTGTGGTGTCCAACTAATAAGCCTTAGATCCAAATATTGTTGTGATGATAAAAGGTCCTAACCAATTCGGTTCAAACTTGCCTTTCTTTTCTTTGTGCTTTTGATTTTGAGGATTTTCACATAGCACTAGACCACCTACCTGAAACTAAAAAGGTTTGAAATTCTTATTGTATCCTTTTTCCATTCTCTTCTAGTATCCTTGTAAATGTTCAAAATAATCTTGACGCCTTTTAGCCAAGAGTTCTAGGTTTTGTAACCTGGAAATTCTATATTCATCATCCGTGATCAACACTCGTAATGATACCCTTAAAGATGGTATTTATACTTCAATAGAAAGACCTGCTTTGCACGATAGACCAAAGAATAAGGAGTAGCTCGTGTTGGTATTCTAATACCTATTTGATAGGCCCACAAAGCTAGATTGATTTGAAAATTCCAATCTCTGCCAAAATCATTGACTCTGCATATTAAAATATTTAGAATATTTTTATTTCTTGCCTCTGCCTGTCCATTTCCTTGTGGGTAATAGATAGAGGAGAAATGTTGAGTAATCTGAAACTTGTCACAAAATTATTTCACATCTTTTTTTTGAATTGTTTCCCATTGTCTATCACCATTGATGAGAGAATACCATAGCGATAGATAATATAGTTAAGGATAAATAATGAGATTTTTTTTCTTGTGGTAGTGATTAGTGGTATAGCCTCAACCCACTTCATAAAGTATTATGTGTTAGTAATAACTGAGAGGGAGGGGGGGGGTGAATCAGTGGCCTAAAAAATTTATCCTTCAAACTTAACCACCAATCAATAAACCTTAGATTATTATGTCCGTACAAGATGCATGCCATGAAATACTATTACTGATTAACTATCTGTCAGTGTTCTCTTTCAATCCTTATTCTTTCTTTATTACCGATAAGCAGTATAACTATTTATCGAAATACAGTATATAAGTGAGCCTTGTTAGGAGCCAACCCTGTTAAAGGTTACAAACACACTGTTAAGTGTGACCTTGTTAGAGGATTTTATACATAGGGGTTGTCACTTAGTATCAGGAATCTATTGCTACCATCCTTGAATCAGCCTCCTTCTTAGACTATCAATAGGTATCGGGCAAGTCCACTGCTACTTTCATGAATCAACCTTTTTGGTACTCCTTGGGATGTACCTCAATATATAGAAGACTGTTAAGTCTTGCTCGGTTAAGAGACTTGATGCTTCAATGGTTAAACTGAAACATTATGACCTATTTCTAATGCAACCTTGAATTGTAGATTTTTAGATCTATTTAAGTACATTACCACTCTGATCAATGTATCAATTCAATTCTTTGTGCTCCACACTTTATGCTTTATGATGCTATGCTTCACTGTTCGTCGGTGTCTGTAGAATTCCTTAGCTCTCTTTCAACTTGATTGATCAGGACTGTATGAAGTTATTCTTCATCAATTTCTCTTTAGCATCCTCTTTCTATTCACTCCCCTTAATCCCATTCATAAATGAATTAAGCTTGTCTCTTATATAGACATGATATTCACTATTTTTTGATTCTTGATTCTTGGCGTGCAAAACAATCCAGCCAATTTGATTTAAAGTATAACTCCTAATTTGTCTCGTAATTATCTTCTTTCCAACTATACAAATCATATTTAAATCAATCACTTAACTCTGGTCAAATAAAACAAAGAAAACAACTAGTTAAGTCTATCTTTAGCTCTTGACAGCTCGATATTTTGTCATTTTCTGAACTTTCTGTTCCGTCGGTCACCTTTGCAGTTAGTTGTCGATGACAACTGAAAGTTTCATCGGTGAGATTCCAGTTAGCTTCATGATCTCCATTTGTTGGGCATCATTGGATTTTTACTCATCGGGAAACCTTCTAACTTTTCTCATTGGGCATCACTGTGGCTTTGCTTCATCGCACAATACTATCTTCTGATCATCGGGTATTACTGTGACTGTTCTTCTTTGCCTTTACCAATGGTGTGCACTTCATCAGTGTTGTTTGTCACTTAGTGAATACTTGACTTTTAAACATTTTTGAAAGCATAACCTTTATTCCTTTGTTTCTCTGAATTCTTTGGCATTATGTACATGACTGTACAAATGATATTAAGTTGACATCAATGAAAATACAATACATTAACTATTTTAATGCCTTGCATTATCTTCAACTTAACATTTTCAAACATTCAATCAGTTACATGTCATCAATCTCTCCCTTTGGCATTGATGGAAACATACTATATTATCACACTATACTATTTCTAATACAATATGAAATACAACCGTTGAGATTCATCAAACTACCAATCTTTTTGTTTTATCAACTGATAAATGTCTGACCATCGGTAAGCTCTATTTTATCTTAGATTTGATTCTTGCAGCTCTCTATCTTTTGATGTGTTGTGTCCTCTCCTTGTGTCAATTTCTCTCCCTTGATTGTTCTCTCTTTTGATGTTTTTTTCCTTTTTCTGGAACTCTCCCTTTGTAGAATCTTTTCATACAATTTCTCTCCCTAAGGATATAATCTCTCCCTGTTGGAGTAATGTGATAATGGACAATCTCTCCCTTTCTTTCTAGAAATAAGTGATAATATGGATAATTTATCTCCCTTTGACAAAAATTCCAAACAAATATCTTACAAATATCTGACATTCATGTCAAACAATCATTTTTCTCCATCCATAATATATTCCTTGAATTTCCCTTATCCATCAACAATTTCAATATGTTCTGGTGCTTGGTGAAGATATATACCTGTCTGTGTGTAGATGTAGCTTTGAAGTTCATCTTTTTTCTTGCATCAAAATTAATGATATTATGATAATATGTAGGCTGATGCAACCTTCAGCCATTTTACTGACTAGTAGACAAGGGTTTGACCCCTAGTCTCTTTCTCAAGTACTCAAATGTATCCTTGGGTAGTGGCTTGGTGAAGATATTGGCCAATTGTTCTTTTGATTGTACATACTCAAGTATCACTTCCTTTTCTTGAACTTTTTCTCTCAAATAATGATACTTGATGGCAATGTGTTTAGTCTTGGAATGCATGACTGGATTCTTGGAAATGTTTATTGCACTGGTGTTAACTCAAAAGATAATCACTGGTTCGAAGATCTTCATATGCATACCTTCCAGTAACTATTTGACCCATGCAATATTTGAGCAATTTGCAGCAGCAAAAACATACTCTTCTTCTGTAGTCGACTGAGAGATGCATCCTTGCTTCTTGCTAATCCATGTGACAAGTATATCACCCATAAAGAATGTTCCTCCAGTTGTGCTCTTTCGGTCATCAAGATTTCCAGCCCAATCAGCATCGGTAAACAACTTAAGTTCAAATTTGCCTTCTCTTCTATACCATAAGCCATATTCCTTAGTATTCTTCAAATATCTTAGAATTCTTTTCATAGCAGTCATATGTGATTCCCTGGGGTTAGCAAAAAATCTAGCAACAATTCCTAATGCATGTGCAATATCTGGTCTAGTGTGTACAACATACATGAGTTTTCCAATCATTGATCTATACAAAGTCTGATTTACCTCTATTTTCTTGTCCTCCTTTGTTAACTTACATCCAGTAGCCATCAGTGTTCCAACTGGTTTGGAATCTTCCATCGTGAATATTTTTAGGACCTCTTTAATGTATTTGGATTGTGTAATGAAAATACCTTCACATTGTTGCATGATCTGTAGACCAAGAAAGAACTTGATCTCTCCAAACATAGACATCTCAAACTCTTTGCTCATCTCATTTGCAAATGGTTTGCATAGCATATCATTGCCTCCAAATATGATGCCATCAAAAAATATTTCAGTAGTCAAAGTGTTAGCATCAGTATCTTCCTTTAAATAAAGATTACTATTTTCACTAGTCCTTATAAATCCAATACTTATAAGATAGGAATGAAGTCATTCATACCAAGCTTTAGGAGCTTTTTATAATCCATACAAGGCTTTGTGAAGTCTACATACCATGTTTCTCTTGTCTAGATCAACAAACTCTTATGGTTGCTTAATGTATACCTCTTCTTCAAGTATTCCATTCAGGAATGCTAACTTGACATCCATCTAATATACTTTGAATCCTTTGAATGTAGCATAAGCAAGTAGTATTCTTACACCTTCTATCCTAGTAACGGGTGCAAAGGTCTCTCCATAGTCTATACCTTCCTCTTGTGCATGCCCCTTGCATACTAGTCTTGGTTTGTTTCTTGTGACTTCTCCATTCTCATTCATCTTATTCCTGAATATCCATTTTGTACCGATGACATTTTTATCATCTGGTCTTGGCACAAGTGACCATGTGTTTTTCTTTTCAATCTGCTTAATCTCATCATTCATAGCACTTATCCATTCTTCATTATCAAGTGCAACATTGATAGATTTTGGCTCAAACTCACAAATTAAACAATTTGAGTTTAAAGACTTACTTCTTGTTCTTGTACTAGCTTTCTTATCTCTGATGATCTGGATCTCTGGATGATTCCTTCTCACATATCTTGCAAGTACAGGTATATCTTTTTGTGTATCAGCTTGATCATCATTTTGATCTTCATTCTGTTCTCCATCACCTTGCACATTATTTTAATCATTATCCTGACCATCGGTAATTGTAGTCTGACCGTCGGTTGCAACATTCTATTGTTTTGGAATTAAGCACTATTGCTTGGGAAGAGTGTTGAGTTCTTCACAGTATACAAACTTGTTGTAGTCTTCTGGTTCTTTTGTGCTTTCCAGCTCATTCTTTTCTGCAAATTCATCTATCTTTACATTTGCACTTTTAATAATTTTGTTAGAAACCTTGATAAGACATTTATAAGCTTTGCTCTTGGTGGAATACCCTAGAAAAATACCTTCATCACTTTTGGCATCAATCTTTCCATTTCTATCATCCTTTAAGATGTAACATTGACTACCAAATAATTTGAAGTAACTTACATTGGGTTTTTTACCATACCATAGCTCATAAGGTGTCTTCTTTGTGTCCTTCTTCAATTGTACTCTGTTTAGTGTGTAGACAATAGTACTGACAACTTCCCTCCAGAAGATTTGGGTGATGCCTTTCTCTATCATCAGTGTTCTAGTACAATCAACTATTGATCTGTTCCTTCTCTCAGCAATCCCATTTTGTTGTGGTGTTCTTGGTGAAGAAACCTATCTTTTTATACCATCCTCATTACAGAAATTAGTGAATTCATCTGATATAAATTTTCCTCCTCTATCTGATCTCAAAAATTTTAGATCCTTACCACTTTGTTTTTCTACCATAGCCTTATACCATTTAAACATCTTGAATGCTTCAAATTTATCTTTTAGAAACATAACTGTCATCATTCTAGAGTAATCATCAACAAAGAGAATAAAATATCTATCTCCATAATAAATCCTTGTCCTCATTGGTCCACATAGATTAGTATGGAATAATTCTAGAATATTGTCTGATGTATGGGTTTTACTTTTGAAACTAGACTTTGTCATTTTACCTTTTTGACAATTCTTTCACATGATGTTGTTGGGCTTTGTCATCGTCGGTAAGCCTCTTACATTTCTTCTTTTACTTATTTTCATCATGTTGTCAAAATTCACATGACACAATATTTTGTGACACAACCATATGTCTTTGTTTCTAGTCATTAAGAAAGTGGTGTTAGTATCATTCAGATAGAATAAGTTACCTTTTGTATTTTCATTGGTACAAATCAATCTTCCTGATTCATTGAAGATCTTTGCCTTCTTGTTCTCAAATGCTACTCTGTGACCTGAGTTATTTAGCTGAGAAACACTCAACAAATTATAATTCAATCCTTTTACCCAATAAGCATTTTCACATTTAATCAGGTTATTCAACATTATGGTTCCTTTACCTTCAACTGGATAAGGTGTATCATTACCCATTCTTACTATACCACCATTATAATACTCAAAAGTGTTAAAATTTTCTTTGTCATGGGTCATGTGGTGAGTGAAGCCACTATCTATAATCTAGATGTCATTCTTGATAAACTTAGATATGAGTGCAGTTTCTTCATACCTTTCATCTTCATATAAATCATCTTTCACAACTACAAATACCATCTCGATGTCTTCATCAGGTTCGGTGTCAATATCTTCTTCTTTGCAAGTAGCTAGGTAGCTAGCTTTCTTGCCTTTGTCCTTGTAGTCTTGAGTATCTATTCTTTCTGATTGTTAGTAACCTCTATAATCTTTGTTATCACCTTTGTCAGATTTATTCTCAAAAGATCTGTCATTACTTCTGTCATCTTTTCTTCTGTTAGGAAATCTTGCAGCAAAGTGTCCAATCTCTTTACAATTAAAGCATGCAAGTGGTAACTTGCCTTTGTATTTACCTTTGCCTCTCTACATTCTTCTAGCCATAAGTGCTTCTATTTCATCTAGATCTTCTTCTTCACTTTCACTTTCACTATCTCTTCTAGATGTGTGTCTATG
>MU227982.1:2354236-2368170 GCA_018584345.1 Thuja plicata | reverse complement strand
TAGCCCAAGAATCATTTATGGGCATGATTAAGGTGCCCTAGATTAGGGAACAAGAGTCTCTACTAGATGCAGGGGTAGTGCCAGTGTATGCACAGTGGTGGGCAGCACATAAGCCCACCAGACTGACAGTTCCAGGGGTTGTGCAGCTAGATGAGCAGCCAGGGGCAGGAGGAGTTGGATAGGGATAGGGAGATGGGGATGATGATGATGGGGGAGATGGAGGGGCTAGGAGGAGAGTTCGGCCCAAGGTAGCAGCACCACGGCGGAGAGGACAGGTGCAAGTACCAGCAGGTGGGCAGCCACCTATTATACCCGGTGCACAGGGACAGGATCTAGTACAAGGGGCACCCCCACAGGGGCTGCCATAGGGTCCACCATAGGGTCCACCACCACAGGGACCACCACCTAGATAGGGACCACCACCAGAGGGACCACCACCTGGACAGGGACCACCAACGGGCTTTATAGCCCAGGAGACATATGACACTATTATGACAGAGCGAGATAGCCTGCAGATGGAGCTGGGGAGGGTTTAGGGGTTATTGGCTACAACATAAGCTACATCTAGCAGCCTACAGGTAGAGGTGACCTGGATTCAGGGAGAGCTGACATCAGAGACAGTGTGAGGGGACAGTGCCCAGCGGGCACTGGACATATTACAGGCTCAGGTGGACAGTGGTGAATTTGCCATCATTGAGGAGCACGGGGATTGGGATGAGGAGCGGGCAGGGATGGAAGCACAGATAGCAGCTCTGACAGCAGAGTGAGATCTAGCACGTAGATGTGTTGAGGATTATAGGGCGGACCATGAGATAGTTCAGGTTATAGGCACTGCGGCAGGGGTGGGTCAGATGATGGCCAATGCTATGGTTGCGTAGAGAGAGGTAGGACGCAGAGGCCGAGAGGCCAGATATTATATGGGACTGTATTATGGAGCAGTGCTAGAGGGGGCACGAGCGCCTACATATTCTGAGAGGACACAGTCAGCGAGCACTAGGTGAGCATCACAGGGATTAGTGGGGTTACCACCATGTCCCAGCAGTGGAGCAGGACCATCACAGCCACCGCCATGACTTGTCTCAGATTTTTGGAGACACATTTTTGACACATGATGTATGATATGACATTTTTGAGATATATACATGGACATTATTTTGGACTATGGGACTCTATGTTATGCATCCTTGATGATTTTATATGTTTATATAATGTGATGTATATGCAAATGTATGGATGTACTTATGATGTTTACTTTTACTGTATATGATGCGTATGACTGACATGCAGGATGAGATGAATATATATATGTATGATGAGACTGACAAATTTGTGATGTAGGGATGATATGCAGATTTATGTATGATGTGTTAATGCTTATATGTTATCATGTATGGGTGATGTATAAATGTTTTATATGATGCTTGATGAATTCTAAAAGCGGTAATGAATGTTATGGACGCAACTAATGGAATGCAATGCAAATGGTTATAAATGTTTAATGCTAATGATAATACAACTATAAATGTGTGAACAATGAGCAATGAAAATGATTTAATAATGAACACTAAATGAATGGATAATGTAATATATAATGCAATGTGAGACTAAAAATGATATGAAACGAATAAATAATGACAATGCAATGGTGTAATGACTAATGATTAATGAACAGAATGGATGGAATGTGAGACAAATATATAATGATTAATGAGTAATGTACTAATAATGATTACAAATGATTAATGATTAATGAACAATGCTATGAATAATGACTAAGGGAACTAATGAAATAATGACTAAGTAAAGGATCAATGCATAATGTAATGATTAAGGAACATAATGTAATATGAGACAAATGTATAACAATGCAAATGATTAATGACCAATGATCAATGCGATGAACAATGACTAATGGAACTAATGAATAATGACTAATGAAATGATCAATGCAAAAGATAATGATTAATGACTAATGAATTCAATGGATGTAAGACTTATGAGGACACTATTTTTGTGTGTATCGCAATAAATCTGATAAAATCACGGAGGTGACTGGATAGGGGAATAAATAGAAACCTTTTCCAAGAGAAAAACCATAATGCAATATGACCTAACTACTTATGCAAAGACTAACTACATGAGAATAGTGGGATTAATACCATGTTAATGTTGGAGAGCACACCCTAATTTGATATTGCAAAAGGAGTTATGCACCATGTGCTAAAAAACACAAGTGACATGGTTCCTTTGCGTGGATTAGACTCTCAAACAAATAGATTGTTAGGAACAAGAATGTGAGATACCAGGTATGATGAGAGGTATGAAATGTTACTCATGAGGAGATGCAAGTACATCCAGATCTTTTAAAGGATTTGGGATGCATGAATCCTACCCCCAGTGAGGCATACATAGTCATAATTGAATATCAAAACATAAATGCACTTAGCAAACTATGACAAGTAGATCATACCACAAAAGAAACGTATTTCATGAGATACTCACCATAACAAACCAAGATATAAGAGATCAAGGTTGTCACGATAAGGACATAGTAAAACACAAGCTAAAATTAACAAAAAGGCATCCTGACCAAGTGGTCATTCAGTCCAAAAGTTCTTGCCATGAACAATTTGATGTGAAGATTTGATAGAACAGCCGACACCGGAAGGATTCATCCTGATGGGTGAAAGATTGATTGATAGAAAATGGAAATTCATTGGCAATTGCTCATGAATAGAATGATCATTAGGAAAGTCAATCTGTCTGCTGATTTGATGTAAAATATTTGCGATCATTGTGTCTAGAACAAAGCTCAGTTTTGTGATTTGGTAAGCTCAGTTGTGTGGGAATCATTATTGCGAAAGAGAGAAGATGGTCAAAGAACTACCTGCACAAATATGGGCAGCGACACTTATTATGAAAGGCAATGCAAGTGGTATAGACAAATGGTGAAAATTGATGGTGTATCTGACTACACATGGCGCCTAAAATAGGTTTTCACCATGGTACTTATCCATTGCGCCACCGAAGTGGTTTTCAAATATGGACAGATTTTTCTCTTTCTCTTTTTGATTTTTTGTTTCTTTTGAAGCTTTTGTATTTTTTATGCTTTTTTTATTTTTTCTGATTTTTTTTCCTTTTTGAATATTCTAAATGTTTTTGGAATTTTCTGCTTTTCTGATGTTTTTTTGGATTTTCTGAAATTTTTTTGCTATACAACAGACTACTGACTGATCAAGCATAGAAGCGCTTGAGATGGACAATATTTATAGGATCAGGGAGTGGATATCCCTCTGAAGACGCAATCTGATAGGCGCCAGAACCATACTTTGCTGTAACAATTAAGGGACCCAACCAATTAGGTTCAAACTTCCCTTTCTTCTCTCGATTTTGGAGGTTCTTCATGTTATGCTGCAAGACAAGATCACCACCTCAAACTGATGAGGTTTCATCCTTTTGTTGAATTGAAGGTGAAGGCAATTTTGATACAAGAGGAGGTGGTCTAGGGCATTGAGGTGTCTCTCATCAAGGAGTTCCAACTCTTGCAAGCGGGCAACTCTATATTCTTCTTCAGACAACAGATTCTTCAGAGAGATTATGAGGGAAGGGAGCTCAATTTTGATGGGTAGAATAGCCTCACTACCATAAACAAGAGCAAAGGGAGTGGCTCCCATGGGGGTTCAAATGGAGGTGCGATAAGCCCAAAGGGAAGGATTGAGGTGAAGGTGCCAATCATGGCCAGCTTCATCGACTGTCTTTTTGAGGATTCTAAGAATGGTTTTATTTGTAGCCTCAGCTTGACCGTTGCTTTGTGGAAAGTACTTGGACGAGGTATGGTGGGTAACGCTGAACTTCCTACATAGCTCTGTGACATCCTTGTTCTTGAAAGGTCCTCCATTATTAGTAACAATGTCCTGAGGAATGCCATAGCGACAAATAAGATAGTTTACAATAAACTTTGAAATCTATTTTCCAGTAGTGTAGGTGAGAGGAACAACTTCAACCCACTTGGTAAAGTACTCTGTAGTAGCCAAAATATATTTATGGCCATTGGATGAATTAGGGAAAATTTGGCCAACAAGGTCGATACCCCAGCGTGAAAAGGGCCAAGGGGTGATGGTGGGTTGTAGTGATTGGGAGGGAGCGTGTATCAAATTGCCATGCTGCTGACAAGGTACACACTTCTTCACATAGTTGTAGGCATCTTTCTCCATAGTAGGCCAGTAATATCCAGTGCGTAACAACTTCTTGGCCAATGTAAGTCCACTAGAATGGGCCCCATAGATTCCTTGATGTACCTCCTCTAGGGACGTTTGTGCTTCATCAGAATTCAGACACCTTAAAAGAGTTCCATAGAAATGCTTTCGGTAAAGGGTATCAGCGAGGATTGTGTATTGGGAAGTTTAGTGAATGAAGGTTTTACGTTGATTGGGGGTTAAAGTAAGCGGGGTATGTCCATCACATAATTAGGAATACACTTCTTGGTACCACGGGGAATTGGGATCAGCAATTTCACACACCATTTCAGAATTTAGCTTGTCATAGGCAGGGACTGTAAGATTCTCAACAAGAAACTCACACCGTGCGCTGTGTTCTGGCATAGTGATCAGAGACCCAATTGTTGCCATGGCATCTGCTGCTTTGTTGTTGGTGTGAGGGATCTGTTGGAATGTTAGGTCAATATAATGTGTCTTGAGATCTTCAACTGTACGGCAATAGGGAAGCAACTTGTCATCCTTTGTTTGATATTCATCCATAACTTGTTTGATAACCAATTGTGAATCACCAAGTACCAATAGAGTGAGAATCTACCATTGTATGGCCTGTCAAAGTCCAAGTACAAGGGCTTCATATTCTGCAATATTATTGGTACAAGGAAATTGTAACTTGAAATATTTAGGGATGAGATCCCCTTTTGGTGTAACAAACAAGATTCCTGCCCTTGATCCTTTCTGAGTGAAGGATCCATCAAAATACAGCTTCCATGGTGGACTTGGGGAAAGATTTAAGACTGATTCATCTAGAAAATATATGATCAGAGGGTGTTTACCGTCAACAGGTGCTTCAATTAACTGATCTGCAATCACTTGTCCTTTAATGGCCTTTCAATCCACATAAACAATGTCAAACTCACTAAGAATCATGACCCATTTTGCTGTACGACCAGTAAGAGCAGCGCGTGCCAGGAGATACTTGAGTGGATCAATTTTAGCAACAAGTTGAATTTTATGATTAAGCATATAATGTCATAGCTTTTTTGTATAGAAAACAATGGCCAAACATGCTTTTTCAATTAGGAAATAATTCAACTCATAGCCAATAAGAGTTCTGCTGAGATAGTAAATTGCTCGCTCTTTGCCGGTGTCATCTAATTGTGCCAGGAGGGCTCCCAATGCGACCTCTATAGCAGATATGTACAAAATAAGAGGGCAAATAGCAACAGGTGGCACCAACACTGGTGGATTAGCCAAATAAGTTTTTAGTTTCTCAAATGCATTTTGACACAAACAATCCCACTGAAACTTGATATTCTTGCGCAGAAGATGGGAGAATGGATGCACTTTGTCAGCCAGCTGTGACATGAATCTTTTGATTGATTGTAGTTTGCCTTGTAAAATACATAATTGCTTCAATGTTTTGGGTGGTGGCATCTCTAATATTTCTTTCACTTTCTTTGGATCAACTTCTATTCCATGACGTGATACAATGTATCCCAATAGCTTACCAGATTGTACCCCAAAGACACACTTTTTGGGATTCAGCCTAAGCTTATATTTCTCCAATCACTCAAAGATGGTGGTAAGGATAGGAATATGTGATTCCCTTGTTTTGGATTTTCCTAAAAGATCATCCATGTAATCTTCCATGATGACATGCAAAAGGTCATGAAAGATGGTAGTCATTGCTTGTTGATAAGTGGCTCCAGAATTTTTAAGACCGAAAGGCATCACTTGATAATGGAAAGTGCCCCAAGGTGTTACAAATATGGTCTTGTGCTGGTCTTCTAGTGCTATCCTAATCTGATTATAACCTGAGAATCCATCCATAAGTGACAACATTTCATGTCTTGCCGTCAAATCCACTATAATGTCAATATTAAAAAGTGAAAAATCATCCTTGGGACATGCAAGGTTGAGGTCTCTAAAATTAGTGTAGATACAAATGCCCCCATTAGGCTTACCTACTAGTACAATATTAAAAACCCATTCAGGATAGTCAATTGGTCTGATTATCTCAGTGTCTAGCATCTTCTGAAGCCCTACTTTGACTACTAATGCAACTTGAGGATGCATCTTGCGAAGCTTCTGTTTGATAGGTTTTGCATTTGGATCTACCGCAAGATGATGCATGACAAGATCTGTATCAAGCCTAGGCATGTCTTTGTAGGTCCAGGAAAATTTGATTTTGTGCTTATGTAAAAATTCTATCATGTCTTTCTTTTCTTGATCACTAAGAGAAGCTGCAATGTAAGTGATATGTGGATTTTCTTCTGTGCCGAGGTTGATTGGAATGGTATCTTCAATAATCATAGAGGACACTTCTAGTTCTGATGATATAAATGGAAAGTCAATCTCTCCCTCCTCTAGTGCCTCAAAAAGGTTTTCACTAGAGGAATCATCCTTTATTTTTTCTTTTTCTTCATCCTTAGGTGCCTGCGAGAGGTTTTCACCAGAGGATGTATTTTCATTTTTTTGATTTTTATTTTCTTTTCCATTTTTGTGACTGAGAGAGTTGACTTGGATACCAAAGTAGGATTTTTCATTGTAGTGTATATGATGTTTGTGTTCTCAGAGATTCTTAAGTCCAAAGAGGGCTAAAACTGCCTCATCCAAATTGCATATATCCAAAGGTGGTGGTGAGTCTTGCTGATCCCAGTCAATCAATTATGGGTTTGTGAGGGGTAAACAAGGGGATGAAAGGTCATCTTGGGTAATAGTGAGGACATGGTGATTTTTAGTTAGGTCATCTTCAATGTATTGGAAAGGAATTTTGAAGAACTCTTCCTCAGTGTCTGATTCTGAGGCAGCTAAACAATAATCCTTAGCAAAGTTAGTCTTAGTTTCTACAGAACCCAATCCATGTCCTTTAGGATAACCATTAGCTGTTATGATCTTCTTCTTTCCTGGTTCATTAGCTCCAAGACCACTACCATGATATCCCATGTTTTCAATAATGGGAGTAACTTTAGGATACTTTCCTTTGGGGAAAGTTACAGTTCATTCTTCTTCATCATTATAGAGCCAATCAAGGACAATATATTCTATGTGTTCATCTGATAAAGACCCCCAATGTTCAAAAATAGTTGACTTGTAGTGCATAAGTGCTTTATCCTTGAAAAGGGGTAATGGTGATGGTCTCCCATAAGACTTTGGAGACAAGGGGAGTTGCCCAATACATAAGGCACTTTCAAATTTATGCTCTCCCATACCTTGGTCTGTAAATGTTGCCTTTGCTTTAGATGAGGAGGGTTTGTCTTCAGTAGCTTTGTCCTTAGTGACTTTTTCTTTTCCTTTGGGTTCCTTAGTTGATGTTTCTGATGTCTTTTCTAAACCAGGGGTTTCTTGATTGGAGTGTCAATCAAATTCATTCAATGGACAATAATTAGCTTGTTTGCCTTCCAATCTTTTACAATATTAAAAGGGCTCAGGATCTCCAGGAATTGTGATTTCTCTACCGTGATGTGGGAACTTCAGACACTAGTGATAGGTAGAAGGTACACCTTTGATAGTGTGTATCTAGGGATGTCCTAGCAAGATATTATAAGGTAGATCTAGATCCAGTACGTGGTAAAAAGTTTTAATCAGGGCTGGGCCCACTTGCAAGGGTAATGTGATCAAACCTTTGCTTTCTCATTCTCTATCATCATAAGCTTTTATTGTGATTCTCTTGTCTTTATCAATGAGGTCCTCAGAAAGACCAATGTTACAATTCATTTTTAATGTGCATAGATTTAGGCCAGATCCACCATCTATAAGGACTCTTTTGACTCTTGTGGAGTGGATTTTTCCTTCTATATGGAGGGATTTATTATGATGAGGATCAGGACCACTAAAGTCCTTATCAGTGAAAACTAGATGTTCTTGTGCGGCTAAATTCCCTATCATGGCTTTGAATTGTGCAGCATTAATGTTCTCAGGAACATGGGATTCATTTAGAGCTTTATCAAGGACTTCTCTATGGATTGGCAATGTTGTCAAGAGCTCTAGAATGGATATCTGTGTAGGTGTCTTTTGTAATTGGGCCAGCAAGTCAAAGTGCGAGGTAGGTCGAGTAGTAGTAGATGGTGTAGCTGGTGGATTTGCAGATGTAGAAGGTTTATCAGCAGCTTGAACAGTGACTCTGGGTCTTCATGTAGTAGCATTACAATCAGCAGCTTTGAGTTTTATAGTATTAGCATGCGTGTCAACTTCTTCAATGTGGCCACAAAGAGAATCAAACCCAAAATTATCATTTTCATCTAGACTCCCACATGTTCGATCATGGCCTGTAATGGTATTGGTGGAATAGTCATAGGGGATGGCATTTGATGCATTGTTTTGATTATGAGGCGGGAAAGGTTGATTATAGACTTTGAGTTTCGCATTAGATGAGGATGCATTTTGACCTTCAACCTCAATTTTCCCATCCTCAATGAGGTCTTGCACAAAGTGTCTAAGCTTCATGCATTTATTGGTATCATGTCCCTTGATACAATGATAATCAAAATACTCATTATCTCTATACCAAACAGGTTTAGGTTGATTCTCATCAAAAGGTCGAGTATTTGGGTAAACTATCATTCCTTGATCCGTGAGTTTTTTGAAGATCACATCTAAAGGCTCTGCTAAAGCTGTGAATTGTCATCACTGTCAATTATCATTGTTATTGTTATTATTGTTTTTGTTATAGTTTTTGCGAGGGAACAAGAATGATTGATCACACAGTTGCTGATTATTCTGATTTTGATTGTTGTTTTGATTATGATTGTTCTGATTGGGCTGATTCTGATTCTGATTGTGGTTGTTGTTGCGGTACTGATTTTGGTTCTGATTGTTATTGCGATTATTCTAATTGGTATTGTTGGATGCTTGAACATTTTGAATGTGCTTGGCATCAGTCACTCCATCATTGACAACCCCTTTTTTTTTACTCCAAAATTTTGGTTTATCATTATTGGAAGGAGTATAATGTTTGATGCTACCTCTTTGCAAAAGGCCATCTTCAATGTCCTTTCCCTTCTTAACAAGGGCTTCAAAGTTATAAGGTGAAGCCATCTTCATTTGAAAGGAAATCTCAGAGATTAAATTCTTTGTGAAGATGTCGATTAAGTGACTATCAGGTATTTTCCATGGTATGCAATTCACAATATGTCTCCATCATTGTAAGAAACTAGCAAAGGTTTTTCCATTCTTTTGTTTAGTGTTGCACAAATCGCTGAGTGTTGCTTAATGCTCAATGTTATATGAATATTGCCCAACAAACTTCTCCGAAAGGTCAAAGAACATAGATATTGACCCATAAGGAAGGGCCATGAACCATTCCAAGGCTGCACCTCCAAGACTCCTAGTGAAGAGTATTTTCAAATAATTCTCATTATAGGCAACCTCTTGATATGCAATGTGAAATTCTTTGAGATGTTTGAGAGGACATGTCTCTCCCTTGTATTTTTCAAATTTAGGCATCTCAAAGTTTGGTGGGAATGGTTGCATTGTGATAGACTTGTCAAATGGGTAGGGACAAATCTCTTCGAAAGAAAACTCCTTCTTGCCCCCAGTTTGTAAACCTTGTACAATACTTTTGAGCTCATTGAATTGTTGGGTGAAATATGGAGTACTTTGTGTGAGAAATGGGGGTACATAACCTCCACCTCCTCTGAATTGTGTAGCTGAAAAGCCTATGGTCATACCAGTCATAGGAGGAGGTATATATTGATAGGCTCATGATGTATTGTTCACGGATGTTTTTTCCCCCATTATTTGAAACAAGGAAGACAAGGGCATAGAAACTTGCCCTATGTTGTTGACATTAGCACTTGCTCCTTGAGTTTTCATCGTTTGAGTGCTATTGTGTGTAGTATTGTTTGGTAAAGCACTTATAATTTGTTAGATTTGTTCAGGTGTCAATTAGGGTATTGATACGATTGTTGATACAGGTGCTGATATTGGTGTTGATATAGGAGGTTCGCTAGCAGGTCCTTTACCAATGTCACATGATGATGTAGCATTTGAAGTAGAAGCCATGGCTGTTGTAGTGGCAGCAGTGGCTTTAGTGACATTTCTGGTAAGGAGTGTTTCATCAAAGTCATCAGGAACTATGACACCATTATGGATGAGATTCAGAAATATCTCATCACTGTTATGCAATATGGTCTTCTCAACCATTTCCAAATTGTAGGGGTCTCTAAGGAAGTCAATCACTTGGTTGGGTATTTTGTCTTGGTCCACTAATTCCATTTCTTCAGCCACTTCCTCAGTTCATACCCCGCTTCCATAAAAGTGTTGTGTGGCAAATGGGTTCTATTCACGATTAGTGTTGAATGTTGTTCGCCTCATGTTTCTAGCTTGGGATCGAGTGACAACCATACAATGGTAGAAGAATGAAAGACAAGGAGATGTAGGAGATGAAATGGAGCAAAGATCTTTGATTTGATTTGATTTTATTGGATTGGATTGATTGATTGATCGGATTGGGGATTGATGATTGATTTGATTGGATAATTGATTCGATTGATTTAAAGGTTTTCAGGACAAAACCTAAGCATTTTAAACCTTATGATGATACAAACACAAAGGATTTAAAGTAATACCTATTCTACTTGAAGATGGACTTATGATCTCAAGCAAAATGGGATATCACTAAGGGATTTAAATTACTTGAGACGGACTGATGGTCTACAAGCAATGTTGCATTTGTTTGAGGATGAAGGTTTACGATACTCTGATGAAGGTCTTTCAACCTAAAGATTTGATTTGATTTTGATCTAATGCTCGAAAGGAAGGATGATGATGGAAGAAGTGGAAGAATGATCCAGAAGCCAGGTGTTACCTAATCATATTGTTCAAGAGTGACAAAAGCTCTGTTGAGTGAAAACTTGGCCATGAAATTGCAAATGGTATTGTTGTAGATGATTTTGTCAAGTTTCTCATGATGTTCAATACCTTGTTTGATGGATGTGGCAATGTGTTGGAATTCCTTGGAATTACAGGTGGTTTCCTTTTGCTCTCTAAGGACTGGAGATGTAGGAAGTTTGACCTTCTTGTGCTTCTTAAAACTGGTCATGTCATGGAAAAATTAATTTTGGCCAAGTAAATGAATGATTTAGGACAAGTGGTTCTAGGGTCCTATAGATGGTCAAATATTGATTATCTTGGACAATTTTTGCAACTCACTGTTTTAAAGCGGAGATGACAGTCTCAGACGCAGATGATGATCTTCACAGATGGCAATCTGCGTAGATGGTGATCTGTGCAGATGGCAGATCTAGATCGGAGATGACCGACTGTGTCTAAGGCAGTGTGTTAAAATTTTGGGCAGATTTTTGATGTTCAGTTTGATTTTGAGTAAATTGTTCGATGGCAAGAACTGATTTTAAGAACAAGCAAACTAGAAAATAACAGACATATATCTCAGAATAATCCAATAAGGGACAAAGCAACCTTGAGTGATACCATCAAATGTGACATTAAGGGATCTTATTCTAGCTTTATAACATTCCGATTGTGTATGTTCAAGTGATTCTTTCAAACCACTTATGTTTTTACTAGGTCTAGCACATCTAAAGATAGTTCAAACAGTAGCTACCTTAGGAATTTGGCTTCGCATGAAATATTATAGGCCCATTGCTTGGTAGTCCTTCAGCTCACACAGCATGTCACCCTTAGAAGGGCGCTCGTGTTTTTTCCTTTTGCCAGGTATTGTTGCTGTGCTACGAAGATCTCTTTCGCAACACAATACCCTGGGACACGTATGATGGGAATCTTGGGGGGAGATTCTTCCCTCCCCTTGCACTATAATAAATCATCGTTTGGAGGTGAATCAGGTAGGCTACTACTTTATGGTTACTAGTAAGGTTTTGTGGCGTCCCCGCAATCGGTTTGTATGGCATGAGACACTTAAGTCTCTAGTTCAACCATGCCAGTATGTTGAGGATATTCACTTAGTATGAACTACCTTTGCACATGACCCACCCGAGCTTGAAGGGATAAAGCGGACCTTTGGGTCACACCTTATTTCTATACCAACCGAAGGGATTACTAGTTTGAGGTCATCCTTTAAAGGGGAAGTGCTCCCTCTAGATAGGCCTCTCTAGAAGCTTGATTAAGCTAAGCTTTCTCTTCGCCCAAGATCTGCAAAGGCGAAGGGAGAGGATACGACTATAGTTTAATCAAAGCATCACTTAAATTAAAGGGTTTTAATTAATGACAAAAAGCTCGAAAGAAGTGTTGAGAAACACTTCTTCAAACACACCAAGAAAAGTTCATTTCCAAATTGAACCTATTTAAGAGAAACTAAGTGTTTTCTACCTAAGTAAAGAACACAATAGTATGGTTAATCATTCATATTCAATTTATTTCCCACACAGCAAAAAGAAAGCTTAGAAAGTGTGTTCATTTGCCTTATGTCATTCAAGATTTGTGAGATTCATTCCCTTTACATTCAAGATTGAGTGAGATTCATTTTTAAACAACATACATTCCAAGAAAGGTGATTAAACATACAAGTTCATTTAAGTATCCTTCATAAAATCAATCATGAACTTGCATGAACTGGTTAGTAGTTTTGAATCTCAAATGTGTTAAAAAACACAAAACTCAGAAAATAGGCGCAGATGGCGGATTATCGTAGACGGTGATCTGCGCAGACGACAATCTGTGCAGACGACGATCTACAGAAACGACAGAACACCTGCGCAGACGACAGAAAATAGACAGTTAGATTTTTATAAAAAATAAATAGACCTATCAAAACTGAGAAATAGTGTTTTTATTAAATTACTCAACATTTAACCCTTAAAATTTTTATCTCTGTCAGAAACCTGAGATTTAAAAATACTGAAAATTAATAAAAAATGGTTTTTAACACCATAATTTGATAAATCATTTGTAGACAGGCGGAGACAGCGAAGATGCTGTGCAGACGACCGAGTTTCACAAATGACTGAGTTTTAGAGATGGCAATCTGTGGAGATGGCGACTCTAGAGCGGAGATGGGTCTGCATTAGAGTTCTCCGAACTGCGAAATTTTTTGCAAAAATGTTAGAAAATAAGGGACGTGGGTCCCACCGGGCTTGCCAAAATGTGTATGCTAAAAACCTACCTGTTGAGAGAATGCTTAGACATGCAAACGTTAGAGATATAAATAATTTAAACTACACTAACATGTCTAAAAAGTATACTCTAAACAACAATGGCTTCCACCATAACCTCTGATGAGCTGAACAAGGGCATCCAAGGCCTTGTTGATTTTCTCTTAGAGATGTTATGTGGGTGTGCTCTCCCAACACAATATCATAAATCCCACTATGATTGCATTAAAATGATGAGCTAATCACTCAAGAAACAAGTATAAAGAACTTGCCTCAAGCTTTCACTATGAATGAAGATGCAAGCTTTTTAAACTAGAATGATGATGCAAAATCTAACTAAGATGGTAAAACTAGATTCATTCCATATTAAACCTAAGATGTGATATCTAGATTCAAATATGAAATAACATGAAATGCACTAAGATTTTTATGAAATGCTAAATCACTTAAGAAATCCTAGAGACAAACTAGCATGATAACAATGCATAAAATGAGAGATGATTTGCTCTTGAGAAAGGCCTTTATTTATAGAGTTTTTGGAGGAGAGAGAGGACTTGGATGAGGTGGAGCTCATGTGGCATCCACATAGGTGCCACATGAGGGACACATAAGCCATGCAAGAGGCCCACTTTTCTCACACATGTGTGAG
>MU227982.1:2342376-2354186 GCA_018584345.1 Thuja plicata | reverse complement strand
CCATGCAAGAGGCCCACTTTTCTCACACATGTGTGAGCAACTTTGGATGTGATGGGTCAAAGTGTACTTAAAGTACACATGTGAAAGATCTTGTAAGAAGGTGTAAGAGGGTGTAAGAGTTTTAGTCTAATGAAACACTTTTAGAAAGTGTAAGAAGGTGTCATCATAGGTGTAAGAAACATTGTTGGCACCAAATAAGGATTAATTGGAAAAGTCAATTTTTAGAAATTTTCCCACACATGTGCGAGCAAATAATTAGGACTAATTGTTGTAGGAATCAAGAAATTAGCTTAATTAACCTTAGTTAATTAATGAATAGGTTTATTTGGTGAAAGTGATGTGAGGTAGGGTAGGATCTAGGTTCAAATTAACTTAATCCAAATTAATTTAGATTAATTGTGGTTTAGTAGAATTTAAGTCATGTGAAGGAATAAATAAATTAAAAATTTATTTAAAAGGGATTAATGAGGGATAATGTATTAAATAAGATTTAATACATTAAAAGGGATAGTATTTAAATTAAATTTAAATACTAAGGAGAATGAATCATATTTAATTAAATAATTTAATTAAATAGATAGAAGAATATAACAAATATAATTAATTAAAATTAACTATAATGTTATAGGAATATTAATTAAATTAATATAAGGATGATTTTGGACGTCTACAAGAACATTTTGATTCTTGTTCCAATACTTTGATTTTTCTTGTTTGCCATTGGTATTAGTATAAGATCCCTTGGATTCTTTATAGAGCTTGATCTCTCCTTTCCTAACCAAGATGTATTCAATTTTTATCCCCATCTCAATCACTTTATCAAATGTTGGAATACATTGTAGTTGAAGGTAGTGATTCATTTATGTTACAAGGTTATTTAAAAGAATATCCATCTTTTCCATTTCTGGAATTGAGCAAGGATATCTTGCAAACATCTTCCTCCATCTATGCAAGAATGAGATAAAAGGTTCCCCAATACATTTCTTGGTGTTGCATAGATCGATCATTGTGACAGGATGTTGAATATTATATGAATAATGCTGCATGAATCAATCTACTAGCTCTCCAAAAGTTTTAATACCATGAGGTAGTTTAGAAAACTACTCTTCCCCTTGTCCACTTAAGCTACAAGGGAAAAAACTCATAACGTACGTATATTTGTGAATGAAATCCATACTAAGAGTATAAATCTTATGTATGTGATCTTGAGGATCTGTAACTCCCATATACTTGGCATACTTGGGTATATCCACATTGGGTGGAAATGCTAGCATATGAAGATTGTGATCAAAAGGCATCAAAAAAGTGCGTTCAGTGAATATTGCTTTAGAATTGTATCATTTTCCTTCTAATGTCAAGGATTTGAGTTTGCAAGATTCAATTTGTTTGACAAGAGTAGCCATAGGATTTTGTTCTTTGTGCATTTTAAGTTGTTCAACATCAAAATCTTGAGGCAATTTGATTCCTATGGAGGCTATATGCATGAAATATTTCTCTTTGTCAGCCATTATGATTTTTTCTATGATCTTTTGAAAGTGTGTGTCCTATTGGACTTTCTAAATGTATTCTTTGGTTATCTCTTCTTCATTTTCATTATTAGTGTAATTATCCCACTCATTCTCAGTTCCTACCATGTTGTTGTTATCAGTATGGGATTCCAGATTTCTAGTCTAATTAGAAGTGAAAGAGTCTTGATTCTGATCCTATTGTGATTCTGGTACAAGTCATGTTCGTCCAATATTTATTTGTTCAAAATGACCACTTCTTGTCCACACCATGTAAGATTAGATAATTCTTGATTTGAAAAGATGATCAATCTATCACCTATAGTTTCAATATTTGATAGACTATCTTAACAATTGGTCAAATTTTGATGAAAGATGATGATGTAGATTAGATGATGTTTGAGATCTTGATGAAGGTTAGATTGAACTTTATAATGATCTCTAAACAAGAAAGGTTGATACAACTAATATTGACTAGTGATAAGTTGTTGAAACAAAGAATAATTGGATTGATCTTATAAAAAAACCAAGGTTTGATGTTATGTATCTGTGATAATTGGACTTGAAATAGAAGTATAAAGAATCTCCGCACAAGTGAACTAATTTTGATAGAAATAGTACATAAATTTGTTTTGAACAGACAATGACACAAATACCAAAGAAAAATGTTATAGAGACCACATTTTTGTCCAAAGGACAACCTTTTGAGAATCTACATCTAGATGACAATAAACCATTTGCAATATCTTTGATGCTTTAGGTGTGCTTATAGGTGTTTTTGTTTTTCCAATTAGGGATACACACACGCCAAATAGAATGAGGTCATTTGTTTTGACATTTTGTTTAAATTTTTTTATGATTATAGCCATATTTTTAAACACACATATCCCTATGGAATTGTCTTAGCATGAAAATTTTTTCTCGCAAACTTAGGTACACACTGAAAATATAATCAAAATACAGTCATCACCAAGCACGTAATGGCTCCAATCATGATGTTGTATTATCCAACTCCAAGCACTAGTGAGGGCATGATATGGTGAGTATCTTGGGGAAGTTACTATCTTCCTTGCACAAAGATTATCACATTTATAAGGTGAACCGGGTGGCTTCTATGCTATAGATTCTAGTATGGATCTCCACTGGGATACATCCTCTGTGTCCGCGCAAGTGTGATTCAGGTATATAGCCCCACAGAGCACCTTAACACAAGAAATCACGTATATGTGATTGAGACCGTGAGGCCCTACTTTTTGTTAGGTGAGAGTCGAGTATAAGCTCAAATGACGTCCAAATTTTGAAGCTTTGGCCTTAACAAGTAAATTTTATTAACGTGAGTTGGAGTGGTGTGGCTCACATCTCATTCTCATGTGGGTCGCTCTTGGGACATTTTTTCCTCAATTGGCAGGTTCATCTAAAGTTTATAGAAAGAATGGAAATGGATTAGATTCAAGGGTCTAGGTTTCTAATTTCCCAAAGGGAAAAGAGCATACTTCCCTACCTTGTCAATTCTCCCAAACACTCCAAACAAAGGTCATTTCCCAAGAATTTAAATTCAAAACTTAACTTAACTTTCAAGTTTCTAATTTTGCCAATGGGAAAAGAGAATAATCCTTTAATCAACTAAAGAGTCGATATCAAATTCAAAATTAGTGCCTAAAATTTTTAACATGGACAAAGTTTAGTTGATCTCTAAGGCAACCAACATGACAAGCATTAGTAATTTTGATGTTTGAGTGTAAATCTTTGGAGAGCAATTCTTTGGCAGCATCCTGCATGAACTTGTTATGATATTTTTAACGATCAAAATCACAAATCATCAAACATTAGTTGTTAGTAAAAGTCTAATAGAAAAATACCTATGTGTTTTTGCTCTCTATTTCTCAGATGATGAAACAGAGACCCAAAATGGCACTTTATAGAAAATGACAAAATGACTACCCAAAATGACAAAATAAATTATAAGTGACGAAAATTATACTAGAAACATTGTTTTATCCCGAAAATGATGAAATATAATCCAGAAATGATGAAATGTAGAATTTATACTTCCAAAAATGATGAAAGAAAGATAGGAGACGATGAAATAATCCTAGGAAACACTGAAATGAAGTCAACAGATGATGAAGTGCTCCTAGAAATGCTAGAATGACTATTGGAGATGTTATTTTGTAGTATCTTTTACATGTACTACAGAATAAAGTGTTAATTCTATGAAATTGAGGGCTAATTGCCCCATGTTCAGCGCCAAAATTTGATGTGTAAAATATATATTATGCAAATACCTGCACACAACACTCAATATATCATTATATCCATTGGTTAGTCAAATCAAATCAATTGAAAGCATATAAAACCAATATAAAATCTAAATATTGCTTCCTACATAGAAGATCCACATGAATTATTCAAATTGCTCTCAATTTTAGCATTAATTCATGATGAATTGACAATATTATGATGGAAGATTCATATAAAAATGCTTAAATACATCTAAATAGATCCCAATTAAGCTCAATTAAGCTCCTAAAATGCATGAATTTACAATAATTTCTATGAAAATGATCTAGACTATGCTCAATTATGCTCTAGAATGAAACTAGCATTATTTATCTACTTGAATGTACTATATGGTTATGAAAATGATCTTATAAGGGATGCATTTATAGATTTCCTTTGGAGGGAAAATGGGAATTCAAATATGAATTTGAATTCAATAGTTGTGATTCATCCATGAGGGATGGCTAAGATTGATCCTTTGAGTGATCCATGTGATCAAAGCCTATTGGTTGATGAGTTGACTTTGATGCCACTTTTGAGGGAATATAAATGTTGGAATTAATTAATTCATTTTAATTAATACTCTATTCATGTGATTTTTTATTTTGATTTGATTAAATGACTAGGATTAATTAATGAATTAATACCTTTTGATAGATGATCCTTGATGTTTAATTATTGATGGATTATGTAACAAAATTAATCTAATTCAATTACACAATTATGATTAAATCTGAATTCTTGAATAGGACCCAGGGCAATTTATTTTAGAATAAGGCCTTTGGTTGGATCAGACCAATTTTAGGTGATTACATTTGCCACTCTTTGAATTGATGTGTGATCAGCGCGTTGATTCAAAGAACATCTGATGTTGACACTCAACCAAATAGTTGGATATGAATCCCAATGAAACTATTCCTGATTGGAAATCAATTCTGAACTTGATTGAATGAAAACCGATTAAGATACTAGAGATCCCAGATTTGTTTGAAGAACCAGAGAGATTGTAATTGCCGATATAACTGATGTGAAGACTAGATGATGAATTTGATATGATGCGATGAAATTGATCAAGAACTTGTTTTATGTTTGATGATAGATTGAGACCAAAATAAGCAATTTTATGTGAAGTGATGAAATTGTTTACTTGTCTGATTGTTGAAGATGATAATGCCTAACCAATTTGATGTGAAGCGATGGAATTGATTACTGTTAAAGAAAGTTTAAAATATTTATCAAATAATCAGTTTGATGTAAAGCAATGAAACTATTAGCTAAAAAGAGATGATTCTGAGAGCTTGACCAGATAACCAATTTGATGTGAAGTGATGAAACTAATTTATGGAAAAAGATTGGACAAGTGATCAGTTTGATGCATCATTACTGTCAAAAATTTGATCAAGATAACTAACTTGATATGGGTCATGATGAAGTCAATTATCCCCTGATGTTATAATGAAGAGACTACCAATTTGATGTGTTGTGATGAAATTGATATCTTAATTGATGTTTGAAACATGAATACTGCTAACAATGAGTAATTTGATATGAAGCGATGAAATCACTCTTTCCAATATTGACTGATTTACTGATTTAAGACCATCAAGTTGATATGATGCCTGATGAATTTGATGCCCCAGCTAATGAAAATTTGATTTGCTTGATAACCTAATTTTGAATATCTTTGATAATTCCCTAGTTATTGAAAAGGTTTGATAATGTGATCATTTGATTGATAGGATTGATTATGCCCCCTTGAAATCAAAATGGACATGAAATCGCTTAATTAGGGACGCAAAATGAAATAAATTTCTTGATCAGAAAGATAATATTAGAATGGTGATTTTGATTCCAACAAAAATGAGAGTATCAAGAATCAGGAATAAACTGTGTTTTGTTTGGTCCAAATCGGGCTCCGTCTAGCAAAAATTGGGCCAAGAAGGTTTAATTGAGGAACAAAAGATTGGTTTAAAAATGAAATTAATTACCCCTAAAATGTGATTAAATAGGGTAAAAATCATTTATAATTTTCATTATTACTATTCACTACGAGAGAATTTTGAGCTCTGAGAGAGAAATTTTGATCCCCGTTAAGTGACACCTCTTTGAGGTTGTCCAATGATATCAACGACCAACACACTACCCGCCTGTGGTATATAGTCGACAACCTTTTCATTAATGTTGCAATTAATGCTTTCAAATTTGAAATTTATAGCCATTGGTAGAATAATATCATTTAGGGTTTGTAAAATGTCATCTGTGGTGTAAAACATTATTTATTGTCTTTGTTTCATCATTTCCTGCTTTTGTTTGATCATTTCCAATTTTTGTGTAAAACATCATTTTCATCCTGAAAACCTTGTCTCCCATAGATAGAGTGTCATTTCCCATGAACTAGCATTTGCGGGAAGTAAAATGTTGTTTCTGATTATTAAAGTCACGTCTCCGGAGTAAAACATCATTTACGGGAAACAAAACATCATTTCCCGTTGAAAACAACATTTTTAGTCTGTATAATAGCATTTTTAGTATGTTAAACAATGGTAGTTGCCTAAAAAATGACATTTTTGGGGTAGTGAGATAAATACTTGCTTTTCCTAGTTAGGAACTGCATGTTTGCCTTAACTAGACTGTTCTGACCTATCTGATAATGCTATATTGCTGATTATACATGTGAATGTCATCATTTTTTCCCATGTGTCTGATTTATGTCATGTTTCTGTGGGTAGGTTGATAGAGGTACTCTAAAATGCGTGGGCCTTATCCTCGTGTGTTCTCCCTTATTAGCATGTTGTCGGATACTGATTGTAGAGTGATCTGAGTGTGTGGACTCAAGTATCTTTTATACATGCCAGAGTATAGGATTAACCAAGGATTACTGACAACACTTATTGTGCAGTGACACTCAGAGCATAATACGTTCCATCTTCCCACTAGTGAGATGGTGATTACTAGAGAGGATGTGCATAGGATTCCTAGGATACCTATGATGGGGGAGTTAGTCTATTATGATTCCACTACTCTTCAAAATATGGGTCAATGCTAATCTTGTCAACGTATCCATATACTCCTTCACAAACCTTCCAACATCCCATCCATTTGTCTAAAACATGCTTCTTATCCTCCCCTCCATTATCTAGCACCAATTTTCTATCCTTCCATTCCTCTTTTCAATCCTTAGCATAGATCCTTAACAACCCTCTACTTTTAACCCCTATATCCTTCCTTTAACATCATATTACCAACATCATTGAGCATACCTCTAATTTCCATGGTCTATGATAAAATATATTATTGGCAAGTGGATCATTCAAAATTATATAAAGATTTTCATTTATGGAAACACTACAGTTATGTATGGTCACTTGGAGTGGAATACAGTTTTGGTGCTAAGGTTTTATAAAAATGACTAAGTCGAGGAAGAAATTTACTGAGTACATGAGTATTGTTTTGAGTAGTGAGAACTATATATGATTAAATATGTCATGCAAGCTTAGAGGAAGGTATTTTGAGATATTGTAGACCTTCAGTTAAGGTTTCTTGAGTTTTGGAGTTCAAAGATGAAATTCATAGATGATTAAAGTCATGCCAAGACAGTGTAGTAGCGAGACAAAGGATTTGAATAGTCACGATGATTGAAGGAGTATAACGTGGAATCCAATCATGATTACTTGGATTTGGATTAGGTCTTACCCTAATTTTGTTCATGTATGATCATCGATTTTGTATTTGAGCTTTGGATAAGAGTTGATCATGTTTTGTGATGTATTTGGGAGCCGAGTGAGTATGACGTAAAGTATATATATGAAAAGGTTTTGAGAAGCAAAGCATGGATGTTGTATGATCAGATTAATGAATTCATTGTGATGTTATAATCAGACAAAAGGTGATGCAAGCTACAATTGGAACTACTTAAGCATAGGAGATGCTTGTATAAGTTCATTTTGATAAAGCATTATAACAGAAACTGATTTTTGATTGTAAGAGCACTGTGCTCAATGTTACCCCTAACAGGGTTTTGTATTCCTTTAATAGGGAAATGTACTAATGTAATATTCATCTCCTAACAAGGCTAGGTCTCCTTGTAGGTACACAATAGTTTTAGTGTATATTTGTGGGTATCATCCCCATCAAGGTTTTCTCTTGGCTAGGGTTTCCTCATGAACAAAATCATGGTGTTATGAGTTGTATATTTTTATGTTCTTTAAATTTCAGTAGTTATTTGGTTAAGTTGGAAATTTATAAGTTTAATTTTAAAGTGTTTTAATACTGATTCACCCCTCTCAGTATTACTTAATCCTAACAATTGGTATCAAAGCTTTTGGCCCTTGGAGATAAATCCCAACAGCTTAAGGGAGATCAAGATGGATTCTAAAAGTTTGGAAAAGATTTTTGAGGAAGCACTAGAAGACCTTGATAAGGCTAAAGCTAAAAATGGTGATTTGAAATTTGAATTGAGAAGAGCAGAAGGTTTCATCAAGAAAATCAAGGAATATATTGAACTTTCCCAAAATCAAAGACAAGATATTATGGAGAAGATAAAAGAAGATTCAGATAATGATTCATTAAATTAGGTCAAACAACTTGAACAAGAAAAATATGCATTGATTTAGGAATAGGGAACCACTTCTATTTAGATGGATAAAGAAATATAGAAAGAAAAAGATGAAAGAACCAAAGTTAAAGAAATCCTAAAGAATACAAATGTTCAGATGGGAAAAATGCTGATTGAACTTGATGACTACAAAACCAAGTATCATGAAATAGAAAAATAGAATCAAATAATAAAAGGAGAACTTGTTGAGGCTAAGAAACACATTGAAAAAAATCATATGAGCAGTGGAAAGATTGATGAATGGAGAGAGAGAGAGAGAGAGAGAGAGAGAGAGAGAGAGAGAGAGAGGAGTTGGATTCAATGAAGTTCAATGTGTTAAATCTCAAGAAGAAAAATCTGAAGAAAATCCAGATGAAGAAAGACCTATAAAAGAAGAGCCTATAAAGAAGATCAGACCTTTTAGAGGTAGATGCTTTGGATGCAACAATGTTGGGCACATGAAGAGAGATTGCAGAGGTAAAATTCCTTACAAACCCTTTTCTAGTTATTATTTCAATTGCTATGAATATGGACACAAGAAGACAAAATGCAGGAAGCTTGATCAGTCCTACACTAAGCAAGATACATCAAAGAAGAAATAGCAACTAAGATCACATGTTACAAGTTCAATACCTTTGGGCACATTGAAAAGTGTTGTAAGTTGTAGATTAATAAAAACATATCATCTCCTACATACTACAAATGTAACAATCAAGGACATATAGTGAAGTTTTGCAGGTATAATGGATCTACAGGTAATAGAAGACCACCACCTATTGTTATAAAGAAAATGTTGGTGATGTTGGAAAAATTATGGTAGAATACATGGAAGAGTTTGAAAATCAATTTGTGAAAGAAAGTGGTAAATTTTGGAAAGAGAAGGAGATGAGTGAGCCTAAGGTTTAGGAAGATTCAGTAGTTTCTACTGAACCTTCATCTGATGTTACATCGACCTAAATGGCCAAGCATGGCCTTAAGAGGAGCTTTGGAGAAATACACATAAAAACATATAGCCCCTATTTATGTAGAATAATCTTTTGCAAGATTATGGAGAGCATGTATGATTGGTATGAAATGCCTATCTGAGATCGCATAGCTATACACACTATATCTTATGATCGCCAGATTGATGATCAACTAGATCATTCTAGATTTGAACTTATTGGGAACCGTGACATTATTTTCATAGCGAAGTATAAGGGTAGTCAAAAGAACTTATCTAATCACTATTCAAAGAGTAGAGTTGAAGAAAAGTAGTGATTTGAGAAAGAAGGACTAAAGAAGCTAGGGCATTTGTGAGTTATTGAAGCACAAATTCACAAGTTCAGTGAATAAAGGTATTTAGATTACTTGTGAGCATCTGAATATGGATACTCCTATGATTTCTTATGTAAATAAAAGTCCTAGATACAAATTCAAGAAGTATCCTTGCAAATCAACTGAGGATGACCCTGAAGATGTGTTTTCTCAAATGCCCTATAGAATTATACATGTCGAGGATATTAGGGTTTATATCCACTGCAAGTATGAGTCTCTAGGAGACTTTGAGATCTTCAAGGAAATGAAGGACATGATTAAAGAAGATGGTAAATGGAAGGATGAGTTTTCTCATCTTGATAACCTTAGTGTGATGAAAATGACAAAAATGCATGAATTTGATGAAGAATAATGGTTCAAGATCATATTGAGTAGAGTGCATGACCAATTCATTTGGATTGGTGATAATCCTATAAAGAATTGTAGTGAGTTTATCCATGACATCAGTGGTCTAGATAACTCTGGAGTCATCCCTATAGTAGAAAATAATACCAAGAAACAAGTGGAAACCCTAACCCACTCTAAATGGGATAAGCGAGTGATGAAAGTGGCCGACATCTTCTAGCAAGATGTTAGATTAGTTGTGATAATATTGGGATGCAAACTTCATTATAGAAGCCAGCCAAATTTAGTATCTGCTGGTGTTATAATAATGACATATAGGATGGTGAAGGAGAAAGTGAATTATAAACTTTGCAAAGTTCTAGCACAACAATTCATGGAGAATGTAAGGTGGATTAAGAGAGACAAATTGAAGGCATTCAGATTTGGATTATTATTGATATATATGTATATACAAATTGTGCATAAATTCCCTAGTATGCACCCAGGAGCTTGGAGAGACAATGAACCTACTGAAGTACAAGCATCAAAAAACTATAGAAGACAAAATAGTGACTGGGTAGATGGAGAATTATTCAGTATGATTAAAATATTGCAGAGACAAATGAAAGAAACAAAAATAATACTAGAGGAAATAATAGAGAAATATAAGGATGTAATATGTTTCATGGTTGAAACTAATTATGTATTTTCTTTGAAGTAGTAGACCCTAGAGTAAAATGGTGTTACCCTATGGGGTATGAGGTTATTTTAGAGATATTATCAATGCAAGTTGAGTATATATTATCTTCTAAGATTGATCCATTAGAAGAGAGATGGGGTACTTATGAAGAAAAATATTATAAGATTAGAGAGGAACAAACAAAAACTGCTAGGAGAAAGAAAATTTAGAATGTTGTAGATGATCTAGCAAAGAAGGTTGGTATTCTAGAGAAGAGATGAAGAAAATAAGGAGAAAGATGTATGTAAGTGCATCTGGAGTGGCCAAATATTCCCCTACATCTCTTCCACCTCTATAAACTGAGAAGAATTTCAGTCCACCCCCTAATATGGTATAAGTTCCTATGGAGACATTGCAAATAGTAGAAGCATCAGAGACCCCTGCGAAGAGGACAAGGTCCTCCAAAAAAAATTCACCTCCAAAGAGATAAAGAATTGAGGTACAAATGAACAAGGAAGAATAAAAGGAAGTTGAAGTAAAGATGATAAAAGAGAAGAAAATAGAGACCAAAAATTTATGGAAACTAGATCTAAAGATGTTGGCAAAGAGAATCATAGATCAGGGAAAACTCAATCAGCTACCTAAACACTATGACAGGTATGATGAAAAGGATAAGACTTAGATTGAAGAATTTTTCATAGATCATATGTTTAAATTAAAGAAGAACCTAATTGAAATGGAAGGTAGTGTCCTGAAGGAACTATTTGAGAAATTGGAGATTAGAAAATAGTTAGCACTAACTGAGGATGAATAGATTAGAGTGAAAGCAATAGAGGAAATGATGCCAGTCATATCCTATGATGAGCATGAAAGAATTATGAAATAAATGAAATCATTGTTAAGAACCAAAGAAAGATTGATAAATATAATGGGAAGGAAGTATGATGAGGTTATTGAGGATACACATAAGTGTTAGAAACACTAAGAGGGGGGGGGGTGAATCAGTGTTTATCTATTAATTATATTTTAGCCAATTAAACATATATCAAATGTGCATCCAAAGAAACATAACACAAGAACACATAACACATGATATGATTATGGAGAACCT
>MU227982.1:2296881-2322742 GCA_018584345.1 Thuja plicata | reverse complement strand
CCTTTTAATAAGTATTTGAGAGCCATCATTTTTCAATCTTAGTTCTTCATTTTCCTTCTTAGATCTGTCAAGATCTTCAAGAGCTGCTTCAAGATTATTTTTCAAATGTTTTTCTTTAGCTGAGTCCCTGATCTCCTCAAGTGGTTAAACTTTCTTTCAGAGGACCAGAGCTCTGATACCAATTGTTAGAAACACTGAGAAGGGGGGGTGAATCAGTGTTTATCTATTAATTATATTTCAGCCAATTAAACATATATCAAATGTGCATCCAAAGAAACATAACACATGATATGATTATGGAGAACCTTGATCAGAGGAAAAATCTGGTGGGGATTAGTACCCACAAATATTGTACTAGGTATAATGAACTTGTTAAAGTTCCTTTGCCCTGTTAGAAGCAGTCTTTACAATTTGAGTACAATGACCTGGTTAAAGGTCTGACCCTATTAGGAGTCTTTTACAAAACCCTGTTAAAGGTATATGGCTCACTGCCTAGGCTCACTGCCCAATAAGATGAAGGCTACAACCCTCTGAATGTTGATATGCACTATATAAAAAATGAACTATTGTAATGACACTGTTGTCTGATCAGTTCCTTGTATGCATGAATTCTCTTACTCCTTTAAAGAGATATATCATCTACTAACTTCATTATACTGTCCCTCTGTAACTTCCTCTTGCATAATAATTGACACTTGTAACATAAAATTACATTACATATTTATATGTTTACAATTGAATAGGCGTGACCCAACATATAACACTAGTCAGCCTTTAAACCAAAATATACAACGCTTCTGAACAAGTCGGCCTAAGCATGTTTACTACAACATTAATTACATTAATAAAAACTTATAAATAAAGGTGCTTAGCCATTAAATTACAAAATCATTCACACTAATCAAAATTGTAGTCAGCTTCCATGCTTTGTTTCTTGGACTGCAGGTTTACTAATCTGCCTGTAACTTTTCTATACTGATGTTCCATACTCTGCGCATCTGGATCTAGCATGTATATACACCATGGAGTATATACCTAAGCATGCATGCTCTGGTGTGATCTCTAACATGTGCGCTAACATATTGATCTTTGTATGTGTCTATCTGCCCTGTTTTCACACTTAGTCATTTTGTCTTTCATGACAGAACTTAAGTATGACTTTGTTGCCATGATTGACAACACAAAATAAGTCATGCTTCCTCAGGAAGTCTACTTGCCAACAATAAGGCCATTGATAAAATCTTAATGGAAACTAAACCTAAGAAATCTTCACCTCTTAAACCTAAGGCTACTAAGCCTAAATATATCATAAGGGGAGATTCATCCAAGTCTACAGTAATAAACATTGAATCACCTAAGCATGGAGAAGATGATAATCAATACAGTAACCTAATTTCTTTTTTGTTGGTGTGCTTATAACTTTGGACACCTCACTGGATACCAATGACCCTTTTGAAGGGAATATTGATACTGTACCTAATGTTGATAGAAGTGATGGAAAAGATATAGAAAAACCTATTGAGGAAGAGCCCTCTAAAAGTGAACAACAACCGGGCATTGTTGAGGCTGAGAAGAAACCCAAGATTAAGGCTGAAGTAAAACAAGAAACAATTTCACATGTTTCTTCAACCTTATTGTTGGAAAGTGAAGACAAAACATTGAATACTGATGTGGAGAGCATGGATGAATATGAGTTAATGAATCTATCCTACATAGAATTCGCTAAAGCTAAAGAGAGATCATAGAAGAAAACTGAGAAGAAGCCAAGGGTACTAGAAAGGGAAGTTGATACTATCAAAAAACTCCTACCTATACCTTTTCCTTTCCAAGGAAGGGATACAATAGAGAACCTAGACACAACATTAGATGAATTTGATAGTCACTTTGAGTCTCTCGAGAAGATCGTAGAAGCAAAAGTTGAGCAGACCTTTTTGGTGAAGAAGCTAAAGGAAGTATGAAAGTCTATTACATGGGAATTGGGCATACTAGGAAATATTATTTCTAAAGTGAAGGCTTGTGAGGCACATGGAAGGAAGTTATACAACTATTGTATAATTCCTATTATACACCATAACATTGAGGACATTATTGCACATGAAAGGAAGACACTAGAAAAGCTGGTGCATAGTTGTGAGACCTCCTCACATAATATTTTAGAGCTAGACAAGGAAGTGTCTAGACTGTTGGACAAAATAAGGGTGTTGGAAACTGAGAAAGGGAGAGTTATGGGAAGATTTGGTGTGCTGAAGAGTTTGATCACTCCTAAGCTATCAATTCTTGAGATACACCTTTCTGACATGGAGAAACAACAGAGGCCCTCACAGAGAACATGCCTATTGAGTTGAAGGGAGAAAAGACATCTTCATTTTTTTTGAATGGAATGATCCATGTGGGTCAAATTTTGGTAAATACTTGGACTGAGGAGGCAAAGATCTTGGAAAGCTCTTTCCAAGATGTACTCCACATGGTCTGAAATTTTTGGTAAGCAGTTGTACAATTTTTCTATATATACTAAATTTTTGTAGACACCTTTGCCATTGATGTCAAAGGGGAAGTAGTAGATATGAAAAATGTATAGAGGAAAGATAAAGAAGATAATTTGGGAGCAGTAGAGGAGATTATAAACTAGAGTATATACTTATTCATTATTTTGGTATTGAACACTTAGTCATTTTTCACTAAGTGTTTCCATCAATGCCAAAGGGAGAGATTGTTGGCAAGTGGCTCATTCAAGAGTATAGAAGGGATTTCATTTATGTCAACACTACAATTATGTATGGTCACTTGGAGTGGAAAATATTTTTGGTGCTAAGGTTTTGAAAAAATGACTAAGTCCAGGAAGCGGTTTATTGAGTACAGGAGCACAAGTTTGAGTAGCGGGCACTATATATGATGAAGTATATCATGAAAGCTTACAAGAAGGTATTTTGGGATATTATAGACCTTCAGTTAAGGTTGCTTGAGTTTTTAAGTTCAGAGATGAAATTTATAGATGATTGAAGTTATGCAAAGATAGTGTAGCAGCGAGACAGAGAAGTTGAACAACCACGATGATTGAAGGAGTGTAATGTGGAATCCAGACATGCTAAGTTGGATTTGGATTAGTTATTACCCTAATTTTGTTAATGTATGATCACTGACTTTATATTTGAGTTTTGGATAAGATTTGATCACATTTTGTGATGTATTTGAGAGCCGAATGAGTATGAGGTAAAGTATATATATAGAAATGTTTTGAGAAGCAAAGCATAGATATTGTATGAACAAATGAATGGATGCATTGTGATTTTAGAATCATACAGAAGGTGATGTGAGCTACAACTGTAAATACTTAAGCATAGAAGATGCTTGTTAAGTTCATTTTGATAAAGCATTGTAACAGAGACATATTTCCAATTGTAAGAGTAGTGTGCTCAGTGTATACCCCTAATGGGGTTTGGTATTCCTTTAACAAGGAAATGTACTAATGTAATATTTAGATCCTAATAGAGCTAGGTCTCCTAACAAGGAAATAAAACATTTAGTGAATATTTGTGGGTATCCTCTCCACCAGGGTTTTCCCTTGGCCAGGGTTTCCTCGTGAACAAAATCATGGTGTTATGAGTTGTGTATTTTATGTTCTTTTCATTTAAGTTATTATTTGGTCAAGTTGGAAATCGCTAAGTTTAATTTTAAAGAGTTGTAATATTGATTTTTGCCCCTCTTAGTATTACTCAATCCTAACATATATTTCAAAATGATTTTATTCAAAGAGTGAGATGCTTAAATCCCTCCATTTTCTATTACACAATATCTAACTTCCAAAAAGGGGAAAAAAAAAAAAAGGAAAAAAAAGTAAAGAGGAAACAATTTGTCCTATGGTGAAAACCACTTCTTATGGTGCTTTGGGAAAGTACCATGATGAAAACCTAGAAAATAGTCATCAAGCATAATCCATCTTCTTTCACTTCCACTTGTGGGTAGGTTTCATACCTGATACATTATCCATCATATCATTCCTCCTCCATTATCTACCATTTATCCTATTTGCATCCATAGTTCATTCTATTTTGCTTATCCACTCATTTCCTCCATTATTCCCTATTATGTTCTTTCTTATCCTACGTTAATCCTTACCATTCCTAAATATTCCCACCACCATCCATTTTTTGCTTCCATCCCTTCTTATCAGTTTTGAACATCATCCAATCTGAATTGACCCCTTTGGTCTTGATCAACACTAAGGACATACTATGTGAAACATGTTTTCAAAAGCCTCTTGACATGACCATTACTTTGGACCACACCATTCCTTTCATTAAATCATGATCATTACTATACATATTATTCCATTTCACCATGACATTGGCCCACATTATCCTATCCATTTTCTCTTAGCTTGGGTACTCATAATGAGGTCATCCTTGAGGGTCACATTACGTACACACCCTCCGTCGCTTGTCTATCCATTCCAATTAATCAATTCAGACATCCACTCATAATTACCTATGCCTTGGTAGACATCAGGGGCACAAAAATATGATCTTGGTTAAAATATTTAAAAATCAGAAAATCTCTATCAATTTTTTTTAAAAAAAAATAAAAAAAATAAAAAAAAGAGAAAACTATCGTGGTGAAAACCTAGTAAACAGGTGCCTCAGTAGAAAAAAAAATCTCAAAAAAGTGAAATAAAAATAAAGTAGTGAAAACCTAGCAAACAAGTGCTACTTGGGATAGTTAGCTTCTTCATATATCAAAATATTACATCCATCCCCATTTTATAAAGCTATAATAAAATCCCTTTTGTACATAACAGCCTGGTCCTACCATGGTTTTGGAAATCACAATCATTTGTTGTGCATCACTCAAGGAAAAATCTTGCAACTAGTGGATTAAACCTTGAGCTCGAACAAACAACAACCAACCAATGGAAAAAATTTTTTTTAGCACAAAAGATAATCAAATACCTTGTAAATAAACCATCTCAATGAACATTAACATGCCATAAATGAGACAATCACACGCAAAAGCACAAAATTTGAACAACACTGCGATGGTAAATTTTGCATCATGATCTTAATAGTTTAAAGTTTTGTCAATTATCATTGGATTTATTTGACTATCATGTTTCCTAAGTAGCTCTGTGATGGGTCTAGCTAGAGAAATGATGTAGGAGCATGATATCTTCTTTTTTGGTTTCTTGTGAGTTCATTCTTAGTATGATGCAAGTTTGTATAAGTACATGAACATCAAAGACTCATCGGGGATATCTTGAATTAGCATCATAACATAATCAACTCTTGTTTGTTTACGCAAGAAAAAATCAGGTAATCTTGGTTCCATTATACCTTGATGCTTGTTTTCACTTGCAACAATAAAATTTGTGAAAGAAGTACTCAAGTCATCATGGTTTCATATTACCATTGGTGCTTGTTGATATGTGCAAAATACTAACAAAATGTTAAGTATATACAAAATATATAATCCTTAGTTATTTAATGACTCCCCCTAATCAATTGGTATCAGAGTTAAGTCTCTTCTTGGAAAGCTTAAATTCTTAAGAGAAAATGATGGAGGACATGAAGTCTTCACATTCCCATATTTTTGATAAGCTCTAAGGTAGATGACCTTTGCCCTTAATATCAAATAAAGGGGGAAATGATATACGTGCAAAATAAAAAGGGAAAATGTTATGTACATTCATTCAAATGGGAAAATGGTAGATATGTATATGTATATTCATAAAGGGAAAATGATATGTAGAAGGAAAAGATATCATATGTACAGATATACCAGCATATACATAGGGGGAGTCATTAAATGACTAAGGATTATATATGTTGTATATACATAACATTTTGTTAGTATTTTGCACATATTAGTTTTTGATACTAATTTCAAAGGGGGAGATTGAAGACAATAATTTTCCATTAGTATACAAACAACACTTTCGGTAAGCCTACACTGAAAGATAGGAAAGAGAAAACCAAAGATCAGATTAAGAGATCACCAAAGATGACTAAGTACAGAGAAAACTGATGACACAAGTTAGTGTGTAAACCAAAAATCACAAAGCAGAAAGATAAAGTGGAACTCGACAAAGGAACCCGAAATGCAATTTACAGTGCAAACTGAAAAGATAGATACAGTGCAATTGATAGAAAAAACTGAAGGATAGTTAAAGGATGACCGACAGACAGAACCGAAAGTCAGTTGTAGCATGCAAAAAGTGGATCTGACTTCCATGTCAGATAAAGCAAGTGTATTCTATTTATAGGGTATTTAATTGTTTTAAATCCATTTCTTTAGGGACATGAAACATTGATGTAAGTTTTTTAGTCAGTCTAACTGATTTAAAACACATCGACTAGGAGATCTAGGTATAAGTTGTAAACCTGATCTTAGAGTTAACATTGTTTTTATCAAAACTTGATGAAGTCAATCCATCTATAAAGACATGATGTAATCATTTATTAGAGTGTGTGTGTGAGAAGGAGAAAGAAAGAGGAGAATAAAATGAGCACATCTATGGATTGAATTGAGAGTTTCAAGAACAAGAACAGAAAAAGGAGTTGGTTAGCAGAACCAAGAACAGAGGAAACCGATAATCAGAGGTATTAATCAATCAAAATTAGGTGATAATATTTGTCATGTAAACTAAATTGGATCTATATCAGCAATACTAGATTGCATTTACCAATTCAATTTGTAATTTTCTATCATTCTAACAAGTGGACCAAAGTGTAAAAATCCTTTCAAGGAAGGTAGATTTAATAGTCCAACATCAAATTTCTTAACCGAGTGCACACTTAATAGTTTTTCTAAAGCTCTTAACAGGTTAGACTTTAACAGGTCTCCACCGATACTCCTAACAGGGTAGATCATCAAAAATGATCAAATTTTAAGCCTTAATCGGCCCCTTCCAATCTGCAAATAGTGAAGTTTTGTGGGTGCCATCCCCACCACAGTTTTTACTTCCTAATAGGAGTTTTTTGTGATATCATATATTGTGTTATGTTTCAATTACCTTCATGAATGTTTCTATGAATGATTCACATGTTTATTAATGTTATGAATTGATATAACTCACATCAAGATAGTTTAGATCAGATTGAATGGACATGCAATTGATTACAAAGGATAATTGATTAAGGGATGCAAAAAGTTTTAGAGGTACTGATTCACCCTCCCCTCTCATTACTACTTCCCATTAATCCCAACACTTGTACTCACTTTCAATATTTCAAAATCTTGATGATGAAAAATAACACAATAAAATGATCAAAAGGATGACAATGCTGCATTTAGTTTTGCATTTAGCTTACATTCAAATTAGGTTTCATTTCATCCTTTCATATAGACTATCTTTCTTATGAATGGGAAAAAAATATTCAAGTGCCTAAAAAATATCTAAGAAATGCTCCCCCCAAAGGTTATTTATTTACCAGCTCTCATGCCCCTTACCTACCAATCTACCAATCAAATTGGCTATATCATATCACTCATCGCTTGTCTTATACAGTATGTATCTTCCTTGAAACCAGACACTGCAACTTGTCTTATACAGGATATATCTTTCCTAAAACCAAACATTTTCACTAAATCTTATACAGGAGGGATCCATCCTGAAACCAGACATAATTCTCCATCAACCATCTCTGTATCAAACATCAACAATCCTCATATGATTCTCATGTATCATGAGATCATGCATCACATCAAAATATCTATCTATTTTATTGCATTCAATCAGGGCATCACCTTCACATCCAATTTATAGGGAGCTAAATTAGAAATTCTCAGAAAATTGCAAAATCTTTCCCATTTACCTCCCGAGGGGGCATACAGGTTGCTATTAGAAAATCTTCAAATCTGAAACATTCTCAAATTTGAGGCATCAAACAAACCATCTGAGGTATCGGTTAAACCAATTTTAAACATCAGGAACATTAATCAAATCACATCACCACACCAGGCATGGGCATTTAACAAGTATTCTTTGAATCAATGCATTTCCCGCACATTGACTCAAAGAGGGGAAAATGTATACACTAAAAAATGGTCCAAATATATTTAATAATTAAATAGTAGCTATTTAATTAATGTCCTAAGCCTTCTATTACATAATTAAATTCAAATATTTAATTATGTAATTCACATTCCCAACTAATTCTTCAAATCCATTCAAATTATCCCTAATGTATTAAATTTTATTTTAATACATTTTCCTCTATAAACTTCCCCTCTTGAATAAATTTTATTTATTCAAATTCTTCTAACTATCCATTTTTAAATTAAAAGTGCCCATTCCCTTTTTCTTATAAATCCATTATTAAATATATTAAACTTAATTTAATCCCAACCCCATGATTTCAATTAAATTAATCTAAATTTAAATCTTAAGCCTAAATCTAACCTAGGTTGGACCACCTACTCTCATCCCACTAAACCTACATTGAGGATTAATCCTACATTAATTCCCTAATCTCCTTGATTCCTAATCTCATTAAGCTAATGACATGCTCACAGACATGTGAGCATATCTTCCCTAAAGTGAACTCATATCAATTTTCCTTAAAAGTCCCAAACTATCTTTCTTACATATTCTTCTTACATCTCTTAAACTTTCTAAAGTGTTTTATCGGACTTTTCCTCTTACATGGTTACTTTTGGGTACCCATGAAACATCACATCACAAGTTTCTAAAAAATATGAGAATCTCTCTCTCTCTCTCTCTCTCTCTCTCTCTCTCTCTCTCTCTCTCTCTCTCTCTCTCTCTCTCTCTCTCTCTCTCTCTCTCTCTCTTGCAATAGAATAATTTAATTTTCATGTTAGTTTCATAGTAATTTTATAGCACATGTAGCTTCTCTGTCATTGCTTGCATATCATGGTAGTTCATCATCATTTAGCTTTGAATCTTTAGTTTAAATCTTACATTTGTATCATCATCATTTTGTTCATATTGCAAGCTAGTTGTACATACTAGTTTTCTGATTTCTTGGATCTTCATCATAACTTTTACATAATGGTATCAAATTCATTATCTTAGCTTATTTTATTATCATCTTAGTTTGCATCATCATTATCATGCTTTTTGCACATCATGGCTCTCGTAGTAGCATACATTTTTCATCATTGTATATCATTTAAATATTAATCAAGTTGTCATCTAAGTGATCTTAAAGTGTTGCTAAGAGTAATTTTTATGAAGATCAAATAGGTCCTTGGTGATAGAGGACCATGATATGATTTTAGAAACTAATGTGCTTGCATTTTATTTAAATTTCCATTAGTTTCTAATCTAATTTTTCATAGGTGTGTTGGTTATGATCTTATTTGACGGACCTGATTTCTGACACATAATGAGATTTATTAAAATGAAGCCCTTAGGGATTTTATTATTCTTTTGAAACTCTATTAAGCGTTCCAACAACATAAATCAAGTGAGTGAAATCATGGGCCCTTTCTTCTCCAACCATCCCAGTAAATTTGCTAAAAATGTTCTCACATACATCTAACAAGTCAGGTGCAAAACACATGGAAAGTAACTGTATTGATCTCGAAACAATCTCAACAAAAAAACTACAAAGTGGAAATAAATTTTGACATCTTGATATGCCTCTCTACTGATGAAATTTATGTTGACATTATCATTAGATTCTTTTCATAGCCAACATAACCATAATGTGAAGAAATGATGAAATCGTGAAGCATTTCAAACTCTTTCAAAAAGAGTCAAACTCTGAGACATAAAGATGTCAATGTAGTTTGTATCATTCATTAGATATGTCTTTCTACCTAGTTTTCTCTCTACCCTTCCACTAGATGTACTTGTAATCTCTTTAAAACACCTCTGAACATGCCTTGAAGCAATGCGTTGTGTTGAACCCCAATTTTTTTATCTATCCTCTATATATATTCAGTTTTAAGCTTATGAACATCCACTTAAATTTTTTTATAAACCATCCTTACATGATTAAAAGTTATCAATTCTTCTCCTAAAATCAAATCTCACCGACCAATAAATAAAGGATTTACTACCTTTTTTTCATTGTGGATGTAGTCCTGATCATGCAATCTTGTTATATGGAAACCATTTTATGACCCACCTAGTCTCCACCCTTCCTAAGGAATTTGATGTAGAATACCTTTTGCTGAATAATATTCCATCAACATAAGTTTTCTTATTCTACCATCCCCATCTGAGGAATGACCAACAATAGGTTCCAAACTATTTTCCACGTGTCTCTTCCACAAAAATTATATTCTTTCCTATTATTGATGAACGAAATTTTCATCGAACATATTGCATGTTGGACGAGCAACCAAAACCAAACGAGAAATCTTTTCATGTAAAGGGTTTGAAATAATAACATGTGCATAGTGGCCAATAATATTGTTCCTGAAAGAAACTATTATGATATCATAACCTGCAACTCCCTCACCAAATGTCACCAAGAAATGTGATTGACATTGATGTTCTTCTTTATTACCACAAAAAACTAACCAATTTATAAATTTTTGCTACCCACCTAACATACTTTTTCACAATAGTTTCATCTTCAGTGAGGTACATAGGAATTGGGCCATCTATACCATGTTTTTTTTTATACGAATCATATACTTTTCCTACTGCCTCAAAAATGTAGTTGTGCTCCCTCAGGATGTATGCCAATGACTTTCTAACTTGCCTCAAAGTTGTAAAAATTGAAGGACTGTCTAGATTCAAGCTAATAAATCTATATAATCTAGGACCTCTCCATAAATTTATCATCTCATAAAGGGATTTATTGGATGTACTATACCTATCCCTCCCTTTGGATGCATCAGGTTATGAAAATATCCTTGACAAAATCCCAAACTGCATCTTTAGCTTGCAATTTTCCTTGTATATGTTCCTCACACACATCCTTGAAAAAACTAAAGACATCCTTCCTTTTTTTTTATTAAAAAAACTTATCCTTTAGGGATCTCATTATGACATAGAGTATAGAAATCTTTGTCTTTTCCCACCGAAGAGAACACATTGTTGATATTTGAATAGCATTTACAATCCTAGCATCTATTCTGAGTTTATTTTGAGTCAAATAGTCTAGTCATCTCCCTCTTCCTATATCCCTCCCATGTATTATAGTGGCACACCTTAATTCACAATATAAAGGCATCCTAAAGTCATCGCATTTCAGAATCATCTTATTAAATTTGCATGTCAATAGTTCAAATGAGATCCCCATCTCACAATCCCTCTTGCAATGAATATGCCTATATGTTTCATCAATATGATATTCATTACCCTCATAACATAACATCATCTTGGTATGATTCTCTATGGATCATAATTTTTCATCCCCTTGATCATCCATTAGGACCTTTTGTGTCTAATCTCTCCCCATTTATATTTATATGGGAATACCAATACACCCAACATTGTAGCATCAATGGTGATGAATTACATTAAATAAGATGATAAAACAAATAATGTACACATTCCAACAAATTAAATTCAAAATAAATTAAAAATTTTCTATTTGACACACCTGAACTAGAAGTATTTTCACTTGTAGAGCCCCTATGTAGTACAGATGGTGATGATGGGGCCAAGAACCTTATCAAAATTTGTTGGGCCTTGTCATTGGTAGGCTTCTTTGGTCTTTTGACTGTGCCACTCCTTAAAGAAATCATATCATGTGAAGCTCATCTATAGTAGTGAGGTGCTTCTTTGATTTCATGTGTTCATTTAGAGAAATGACAATATTACCACTTGTTTGCACCAAACAAAACCATTTATTGCATTGTGTACATTTCACTCTTACTTTTTATTATCCTCATAGCCTCCAAGTGTTTTAGATTAAGTAAAAAAATTTTTTAAGGGGATTTGAAACCCTTTACAACATTAAAATGAAATTGATCATCTAAGCACAAAAAAGAAGGAACGAAAAATAAGGAAAAAATAGTTGGCAACCATAGAAAAGCCAGCAAAAGAAAAGCACCTAGGAGAGGGCCAACATATAGAAACACAAAAGGACAGCAAGAACCGCTGGCAAGAACAGAGCTATGTAAAATTCTTAAGAAGCTCAACCACTCATAGCCTTCAAGTGTTTCTTCCACCACCTTATCATCTAGACTTGTGTATCTTTTTGAAATCATCTAGAATTTCAATTGCTTGATCAATCTCAAATCAATCTCTAATCACTGTTGTCTTCTTTTCTATGATACTTGAATGATCTTCACCATTTTCCTCCCTTAAAATGTGATGTTGATGGGACATTGTTTTCATATGATTGTTTCTAAAGTTATGAATTGTCCATGCTACCTTGGATACTTCCCCTGTTCCATAATCAATGCCACAACTTTCACAATGTATCTTTATTTTAGGTTCTCCCTTTTCTAAATATACTTTGATAGTGAGTTTCTCATCCACAAATTCTTCCATTAAAATATTCACTCTCTAATACCAAGATCCCAATACATTAGGATCAACAACTATTCTTTATTCCACTTACTCAGATCCATCTCCAACTCTTGGCTATTTATGCATACCTCCCTCCATAATCTCTCTATTGTTTTGATGGTTTGGTCTACTTTCCACCATATTTGACTCCATCATTCCAACATCCATTGTCATGTTTCCTCTTAATGCCTATAAGTTGTATTGTAGCTTTCCTTTTCTGTTCTTTCTTTATATTTAAAGGATGTTCAAGGCCACTAATAAAATTGAATGGATATTCAATGAGTTCATCATCCATAATTTCATGATGGATGTCAGAAAGTGTACAACCTTTTTGACAAATGACTATGCCAACAACATAATTTTCTTCATCATTGACAATTACATATTCCATATTCACCATTAGATCCATCTGCATTTGAATCCACCTATAACTATCAGTTGGATAAGTAATGGATAAAATTATAATAAAAAAATTCAAACCACATGTACCTATCACATTCATTTCTCAAATTTACACATTCAGGTCCAATGCAAAGAAAAAAATATTTACACATCCAGGTCATAGCAAGAATAGATAAAGTTGACAAAGAAGTGGTTAGCGATAAGCCTAAAGTATGGCCTAAAATAGTGAAGATAGTCAAGGAAGATACAGAAGTACTCCCATACAAAGAACTTGAGGGATTTGGTTAGAGATTGAAACAAATGACTATTTGGGGAAGGGAAATAATACTATTCTCTAAAATATCAGGAAAGCTCCCATATTCTACAATGGGTTCCCCTCCACATATCTAGATCGTGCTCTAGAAATGTAAAGCATGGTTATCTAAATTGGACAAATTCAAATATGTTTTTAGCCTCATATGTAATTTATAATACATATATTATTTTTATGAGTGGACAGTAAATAGATTATGCTAATATTTATTTCATATATTTTAGGGAAGGAGGAGAATCAAATTTCCTTGATTAGAGAGGAGATAAGAGAGGTGTTTTTTCTATAAAATGATCAAGGAATGTAGTATTTTATATCGAATAATAGTAGTTTATTGTGAGTTTATTAAGGGAGAAGTATGGAAGGACAAGTTCACTTCGGTATATATTGCAATTGTGGGGAGAACAACATTGATAATCAATTGAGAATGTTGTTCAATCTCCAAGATGAATCCCTATTTCCAATGATCAAGAAGGTCATTGGGCCAATTTCATCTAGTCACTGCCACAATGGAGTCTTATTAGAAAGATTCCTTACCATGGGGGATTAATCCTTTGGAGCATGTTGTCAGGCTTCAAGGATGGAAAATGCTTTGCTACATGATGAGTATAAACATGTTGTTTTAGTGGCTATGATGAAAATGAAAATAGATCATAAAAAAGGTTTTATTGTTGTAGTTTTTTATGCTGATGTTGTGGCCAAGAAGAAGAAAGTTTCTCAAGATATGAATTTGTTTCATGAAGGACTAGCAAATTTGGACATTACTCTATTTTCCAAATTTGTGGAAAATAATGGTGATCTTTTCTCTGCCTCTCATCTTGAGAGGATCAATGTATTGGCCTTACCATAGCCAAATGGATGTACTAGATGGTCATCTTTTAAGGGAACTACCCCCTTCGCTAGTTAAAACCTCTTTGAATGCATTGAAAATAGTAAAAATAGTCCATGAGCCATGTGCATAAGATAATTTATAGCACAAGAGTCTTCTTATATTGCATAAGGGAACAAGTTACATATGAAAATGAGTCTTATACAAACTCTATCAGGGTATACATATAAAATTGAGTTCAATGATATGAAACGCTTGGGTTTAGAGCTTTAATCTAAAAATGACCAATGACGATTACAAAAATCTAAGAACTAAAAAATGGAAGTGGAAATAGGAAAAAATATAATGTTGTGCACCTATGATTGAAATCTGTGCATGGATCCAGAAATTGTAAATGGCTTGAAGTTGCAGGTCCTTCCACTTCATTGTTGGTTTCTGTGTGTTTTCAAAATTTGGAAAATCAAAATAGTTTTTCCAACTCGTTGCGTAGCCATTTCCTGGGAAATTTGTTTTCAAATTTTAGATTGTGAATGATTCTTCCCGCTACTTCTTACATGATTTTGGATATTGTTGAATAAAAAATACCTTTGAATATTGTATTCCTCCATCAAATTTATAAAGCTCCAGTGTCCCTATTATATTTTTAATATATTACGTTAGATTCTGGGGATATAATTGTGTGTGTGTGTAAAGTGGACCTCTAACTATCAATGCAAACTTCAATAGGTCATTGCATAGTTAATTCTAGGAAAGAATTGAACTAATAAAATACTAAATTAATCTAAATTGACCTATTGCCTTCTAGCAGGCATAAATATAAGTTTTCTCTTAGATCATCGCAAACCCAATGACTTGACATTGTCTAAATAAAGGATTTACAAATGAATATTAATCTATGATGCAAGTACAAGAAGATTCATCCAATGATTAGCTTAGTTTATTTTAAAACCCAAATGAGATATCCTAGATTATCAATTGAAATGATTGAAACATATAAATATGCTAAAATGATAAATGATTAATAAAAGAGGAGAGACAAAAATAACATAATAAATCTAAAAATTCTTGGATCCTTTGTGATGAAAATGAAGCTTTCTTTTATATAAAATCTCTCTCGAACTAGCGATCAAGATTGAACTTCGAAGAATGAACAAGATTGACTCAAAGAAGCACAAACCATTGTGTGTGTGAATATTGTACTTGCAATAATATGAAACACAACACTTAAATATGTCATTAGATCAATGGTAAGTAACATCAAAATCAATTGAAAATCATAATAAACCAAAGGAAATCGACATATTTAGCAATATTTTGATCTATCTATGATATTGCTCTCAGAATATGCATTAGATTAGTAACAATTCAATACTAAAATGGAAGATTCAAAATGATATGAAACCATTAGTATGCATCTTAAGCTAAAAATATGAAAATTCTCAATTCATATGATCTTTAAGAAAATGAAATGTTCTCTAATTAGCTAAGAATACATGGATTCATTTCTACAACATAAGCCTAATGCAAGAATGTAATATTTTCTAATTGTTTTGAGCTCAATATTCACTCCTTTTATGGAAGATGAAGTGAAATGAGTGGTTGAGATTGATTCTTGAAGAGTGATCAGGATGAACCCTGGCTTGGTCCATGTGAGGTGACCCATGTGTGTCAACTCCTGTTGGTTCATAGATGATTTTGTCATTTAGTGGTGAGTTGTAATATAGGAGTGTTTATTATTTTCTTTTAATTAATTACCTTAGCTAAGAGATTTAAGGATTTTGATTTATTTAAATAAGCCTAGGTAATCAATTAGAAATTAATGATAGATTTAGCAATGGTTAATGCTTGCTTTGAGGATTTTCATTGATTTGAGAGAATTATGCCAATAATCAAATAATCAAATTAGCATAATTGGGAGAAAGATCCTTAGTTATGGAAAAAGGGGGTCTCAGGTTAGAGTAGCCAAGTTTAGGGTGGTTACATTTTCCCCTCTTTAAATTGATGTGTGATCAGTGCAGTAATTCAAAGAATGTCTGATGTTGACTTCAGAGAATAGTTTGATGATTGAAAATTTTGAGCTTGATTGAACGAAATTTTACTGAAGATATCAATCTTAAACTTTATTGAACTAAGAATGATAGTACCAATTTTGAGCTTGATTGAACAAAGATTGATCAAAGAGATCAGTTCCAAACTTGATTGAACTACAAATGATAGTACCAAATTTGAACTTCATCAAACAAAGATCGATTGAAGAGATCAGTTCCAAACTTGATTGAAATGGAATTAATAGTACTGACTCTAAACTTGATTGAACAAAGATCGATTGAAGAGATCAGTTCTAAACTTGATTGAACTAGAGCTAATAGTACTGACTCCAAACTTCATCAAACAAAGATCAGTAAGATGCTTATTCAACAATTTGATTTGATGAAACTGAATACTTGATAGCTTGATCTAAAATGGTTAAGAAACTATAGGCATACATAACCGAACTGATGTATTATTCGATAGTCCCAAATTGATTGAAGGAAACTGACAAGCCCCTATTCATTTGATGATGAAGTCATTAAGAGAATATTCTGATTTGGAATCATTGATTTCTTTAGAGGTGAAAAATTGATTGATTTTAGGTATGATCAATGCCCCCTCGGGAATGAAATCGAAAGAAATACAACATTGAAAAGTTTGAACTGGATGAGAAGGTGAGGTGAAACATGATTGGATCCATGAGAATCAATTATGAGGTGAGTTGGAGTGAAGATGTGTTGATAGGAACACCTTTTTACCAAGTTTGACTACTTGAAATGCAAGATTTGCGTAATTTGAAATGATGTTAGACAAAGATTTTGATGAAAGAACATGTATTGTGTTGTTTATTAACAATGGAGAACACTTCTGCAAGCTCTGCATAACATTTTCTACATATTTGGATCAATTTTGCACTTGTTTGTAGGGCGTGAGTAACTCTTCCAAATTATGATTGTGTTAAAACAACATGGTTTATGCATGTTTGATTGCGTTCCCAATAGATTAGATGAGAAATTGAGAGAAGTAAGACAATCTTTTGAGTGTCTAGTAGGTCAATTTCAGCCCTAAAGGAGTTAAAATAAGCCCAAAAGGTCAATTTACTCTCTCATTTTCACTTTTTACCATAGTAATTTCTTGAGCTCTCAAGAGAAGATGGTGGTCCCTATGGAGAAGCATTATTTCAAGCTTGGTCATTGACATTACAAACCTACACATTACGCATCGCCAGTTTGTACCCAAAGACCTTTCATTTTATGTTTTGCAATTAAATGTTTATCACTTTTTGCAAAAGTTATAAGCATTAGAGTCTAGGGTTGCATCTGGGGTTCCAGATTGCACCTGGTCAATCTTTTGTCACATTCAGGGATCCTAAAAATCTTGGATCACATCCTGTTGAAATAGGATCACATCTCATGTCCATTTAAGGATTGCATTAGGTCAAATTTGCCCCTAGTTTTCCCCAAAAATTAAGCGTCACATCCTATCAAAACAAGATCGCACCCAGATTTGAAGTCACATCCTATTAGAATAGGATCTCATCAAGGATTCTAGATTGCATCCTATCAAAATAGGATCGCATCTAGTAAATTATTCGTACCCTATCAAAACAAGGTCACATGTGGAAAAACATTGTCATGTTGCTAATTTTGGAGTAACTGTTGAATTTTCCTTGTCATTTTGGTCATAAAAATTTATCTTTTTATCTTTCAACTATTTTTATAGGTTACCTTGATCTAAAAATTGATGTCCTTGATTTATGTCTTGTAGACTATATTAGGTGTTGTCTCTTTTCAATGTCTGAGGCTTGTCTGTGTTCTAGCCTTATCAGAGTGGTTGACTGATGAGGAGTCATGCCTGGTGAGTCATAGGATTAGGTAGCTTGGTGAATTTACCCAATATTAGAGTAAATTGAGGGTTGTTGACTGCTCTTGCCAAGATATGGCACTCAGAGCACAACACCTTCCACGTACCGATAGGTGAGATCACTATCACACTGGAGGATGTGTGGTGTATTATGTGTATACCAGTTATAGGAAAAAAAGTTAATTACAAGTCCTGGTCTGGCACAACTATTGTAGATGCTCAAAAATTATTTGTGGATCCTTCAATTTCTCATCATTACTTGACATGGGACTACATGCTAACCCACTATGAGAGACTTCTTATATATCTTTCTAGATTTATAGGGGGTATACTTATGTCAGATAATGGTTAGCATGGATTCATGTGTTGTTGGGCTAGCATGCTTGAGGAGATGATCGGTGCTACTCACCGATTTGAATGGGCCAGATGTATTCTTGCACATTTATATAGAGACGTCCATGAGATCATATACAAGTCATATAGGAGTATGATAGTGGGTATCTTGATACTGGAGATCTAGGTCTGGGAGCATATTATAGTGATATAGTCAATAGTTGATAGGTAGAGGGATCCTGAAGATCCTTATGTGTATATGTATTAAGGATATATCTAGTAGCCCCACCTGGGTAAGCTAGAGTATTGGTAGTGTCTTCTTGATAATGTAACTTAGGTCGAGTAGCAGCCATATCTAGATTATGAGGAGTGGGCTACAGATTGGTGGCAGATGTCATATTTATTTTAGAGAAGGTGCCTCATTGGTCAAACCAGGTACATTGTGGAGTGCTTCATCATTACCTACATGTTCAGGCAATATGGCAGGGTATAGGGTATGCCACAGGATCATGTATTCTATTCTCACATTAGGGATGAGGAGGCACAATGGGGAGCCTGACTAGTATATGAGACTTTACTTCATGAGATCACACGGATGGTTTTGATAGGTTGGGATTATCTGCCAAATATTGTAGATGGAGGGATCACGGACAAGTGTAGGGATCATCTGGATCAATACCCCTTTCCATGCTTCATTGCCCCTAAGAAGATAGCACCATGAATAGAGGAGGCATTACATTACGATCCTGTTGATGATGGTCCAATGGGTGGATAAGGGAGATGAGACAGGGGTGGCCGAGATGGAGGGAGAGATGGAGGCAGAGGTGATAGAGGTGGCGGTGATAGAGGTGGAGGAAGCCCTCCTAGAGACAGAGACTAGACACATGGTCAAGATGAGAGGAGAGATGATGGGGACAACATGGGAGGTGGCAAAGAGGAGGGAAGGTGCACCTAAGTGATAGTTATTCCCCATATAGGGATCTAGGACCATTTCTATCTAGGCAGATAAGAGGCCATCAGGTTAGAGACAGACTGGGAAGAGTAGTGGCAATGGAAAACCTCCTCGATAGGATCCTCCTAGAGATAGGGACAAAGATGCATATCCTTTATCACACTTTGAGTAGGAGAGAGAGAAGCTGAGAGATATGATTACCACCTTGGATGCACTGCTAGCAGATAGGGATATGTAGTTATAAATATTGAGATCAGAGTGAGATCAATAGTTAAGTACACTCAGGGTAGAGAGGGATAAGCATGGGGATAGATTGAGAGTTGAGAGAGATCTTTAGGCTCACACTTCCACACACTAGGGACAAAGGGAAGCCTATTACTTTTATTTATATTGTGCAGTCATTCTTGAGCCTTAGAGAGATCCTTTGTATTCTACCATCGCTCAACAGTTAGAGGGATCTATTCCACCACCACTTCCTAGATGGGAAGATGTGCCACCTCCTCTCCCTCATGATCAGGCTGAGGGTGGGAGTCAGTCATGATACTATCCATCATAGTGATTTTTTTATATATTGATCTAGTAGTGATCTTGTGACATGTACTATATGATACTTGATACATTCTTTTTGTCATACTAACATGTTTATCCATTGATATATATGAGATAGTGCCTTCTAATGTTGATATGTTCATGTTATCTCATTATCTATTTCACTTGATAGATGTTTAGACTTGATTTTATGATGTACTTGGTCTTTGTTGATGATATTTATGATACTCATGTAACAACATCATTTATGTTTACTTTTCCACTGATATAAAGATGAGAGTGATGATTCTATATGGATATGAACATATATGTTTTTGTCTTTTCTTATGCATATAAATGTATGGATGCACCTATGGATGTATGAATGCTCTCATTTCTTTATAAGAAAATTATTGATGACATGCTATGATATGTGTGCTTTTATTTTGTTTCAAATGATGCTCATGCAAGAATGTGTGCAAAGAATTATGCCATGTAATGCAACGACAAATATGTATCAGTGAATAAAGTAATTAATCAATAGATTAAGTAGTAAAACTTGGATTTGGAGTGAGAAAGGAAACCATTCTAATCTCAAGTAATCATGAAATCTTAATGCAACTAATATGAATCATGAATGCAACTAGATTAAGACCTTTAGGACTGGCAATGGTCATTTACAATAGCATTTATCATCATAGAGCGGTTGTTTAACGAACACCATCTAGCTAGTACAATCTTCACTGATAGAGTCCATCCATCATGAAAATATGAATACTACCTTAGTTGGACGCAATGTCAAAAATACAAATAAGCATCAAGGCATAGAGGTCAGGATGACTTTTATATTATTTCCTTTTGATTTAATCACCTTCTTTTTTTCGTGTGGAATATAAGATATGTAACCCGTAATGACCCTTTCATCAATGTTCATATCCTTGGGTACATAATGTTGTGTACACCTTACTAAGAATTTTGTTTGATACGAAAAACCAAACAAGGAGAAAGATTCAACTCACCATAGCCTTCATACAAATAGGGTTGAGATATATGTGGCCTTCCATTCAGGATGGAGGCTCTTACCATAGACACCCAGAGTATGTGAAGTTTATAGGATGATTGCATCAATCCCCACAAGCAGAAAAAAAAACTTCATGACACTTTTCCTTTCTTCTCTAGTCATTTAATAGACATCATGGAGTTACTCGGAAGACATAACAATAAAAATTTGATAAATATAGAGATTAAGCAAAGAAAATTCATGAGTTTTGTATATGCCACTTGTCAGAAGACATCATGGAGACATGTTAAAGAGTCATGATCAATCATCAATCAAGAGAAGTCTATTTGTGAGTGTTGGTGTTTAGGAACACCTTTGATTACTAATTTTTATCATTCATAAATCAAAGATTAAATTTTATCAATGTAGTCTATGCAGGGGTATCTATGTCTGGATGAGTGTAGCAACTTGTTGAAAACACCTTTGTGATTAGGTTTATCTAGAATTGAAATTCGATGGAGTGCTGAGAAATACTTTTGATTAAATTGTTGAGAAACACTAGTGTGATGTCCGTTAAAGGTAGGTGGTGCTTAAGAAACATTTTCTTTGTGAGAGTGATAATGATTGTTTTGCACAAGTATTAGGAAAAACTATTTTAGTGGAAAAATTTCCTAGAGAGTGACTTAGGTGACCAAATGTGACAAACTAGCCTTAGACTTAATAAAGCCAGCCTGACTACTGAAACTTCTAGGAGAGATGCCCCCAGTGAAGTATGATTATCCTAAGACTCAAACATAGACAAATTCCAAGCAAGGAAAGTGAAACATTGGAGAGCTTAGGTCTAGCTGATGATATGAAAGTGACAAATGAATACCCACCAGCAGAAACTTTGAATAGAAACCCACTGCAAGTGGTGTATTGATAGATGGAGCGATGATTAAAAGTGTCGCTTGTTTACCAAGTTTTGACCACTTGGAAAATTTCCATTTTTGCTACCAAGATGCATGTTTACCAGGTTTTTGCCAAGCCACTTTTTTGTTTTTCATTTTTTTTTTACTTTTTATTTTTTTCTCTTTTTGTTAGTATCAAGGCACCTATTTCCCAAGTTTTCACCAAGAATACCTATTTTTAGGAACTTTTCCACAGTTTTTTCTTTTTCTGCTTTTCCACTATTTTGGACTTTTTCAGGATCAATTTATGTTGTTTTTGAGATTTTTTTAGGATCAAATTCTATTGTTTTTGAGATATTTTTAGGATCAATTTCTGTTGTTTTTGAGGTTTTTTTCATGATCAATTACTGTTGTTTTTGAGATATTTTCAAGATCAATTTCTGTTATAGAAGCCCTGCAACTGAATGTCAAGCGTAGAACCTTTTAAAGTGGAGAATATTGATAGGGTTAGGGAGAACATCTCCTTTAGGTGTAGCTAACTGTTAAGCTCTTGATCCAAAATTTTTTGTAATACAAAGGGTCCCAGCCAGTTGGGTTCAAACTTTCCCTTTTGTTCTTTGTTTTGTTGATTCTTAGGATTTTCTCTGAGTACTATATCTCCAACTTGAAATTGTCTAGGTTTTACTTTCTTGTTATATCCTTTTGACATCCTTTTCTAATATACCTTGTAATGATCAAATGCCTATTGTCTACATTCATCCAGTATTTCTAATTATTGGACACTATCTATATGATATTGTTCATCTATGACTAGCACTAGTACATTTGACCCTATTTTTAGACCAACATTTCTGACCAAGCTTTAAAATGGTTTTGCTTGGTCAATTTATTGAAGGAAAATTTTTATTTTTTTAAATCTAACCCCGTATTCGTTGAAATTATGACAAGTTTAATAGGATGTCATAATTGTGACGAACACGGGCATATAACTTAAAATAAAAAAAGATGATTTCATTTTGTTACATTTCATTATTCTGCAAAGTGCCAGAGCTAAGAGAGGGAAGGAGGGCACACAAATGCGTCAACACCACATGTAAGAGCTGAGGGGAGCCAAGGGAGGGAAGGAGGGCACACAAACGTGTCAAACACCACTTGTAAGTACTAAAACCCCATCTTATATAACTCTTTTTCTCATCATGAAACCACATAACTATACCAGGAGGGAATTTTCCTTTACGCGAACCCATGTGCTAACTTCAAGGATCTCTATTTATGGCCATGGCTCTTGAAAGATTTCTGATTTTGTATTATTTTATTTAAGAAACTCATTATTCAATGAAAATCAATGTAGAAAATGTCTAAACCCAAAACTTGGAAACATCACCATAACTTGCACTGTGATTGTTAAATTATAGCCCTTCTAGAATTATGAATGCTACAGGATGAGAAATTGAGGGTTTTATTATGAATGCTAAGGTTGTGATATCGGTACTTAAGTGAGATGGGCATTAAAGTGATTGAATAAATGTCATTGTTATCAGCAGGTGAGTTACTTGAAACCTAAAACATTTTGTAATTATCATTTCGTAAAACCCAAAACTCGAACAAGCTAGTGCACAACTTGAGCTAGGGAACAAATTTGAAACACCATGATAGTTTTGAAACACCATGAAAGATTTGAAACACCATTAGTGTGTAGATCATAAAAGATTTGGAGAATTTGATTGCAAGATTCATCTTCCAAGTGTCTTCCTTCCATGTTCTTGTTTTGTATTTTGTCAAATTTGCAAGTTAATCTTTGTTTTGAAAAAGGATTAGTTTGTTAAATATTTTCCATTCCATAGTCTATGATAATAGTTTGTTTTGAAGGTTTGATTTCTTGTTTCAAGCATGATTTGTTCATCATAACTTATTTTGTTAGTTGTTTTCTCTTGTCTAAACCCGTGCTTACCAATATACAGATTTTCTTTTAATAGAATTTTCATGATAGGGTTTATAAGGAGTGCCTATGCATCATTGTTCTTGGCATTTATAACCTTTCAATATGACATCTATTATATTTGTAGTATGATGTCATCTCTTGGTCTAAATCAGAACCCTTGTTATCAGTTGATGCCACCTAATCTATTTTCTAGTTTACCCAATCAACACTGCAATTACCTAATAAGGATATAACAAAAGAAACTCTTTCTTCTGAACTCTGATTACAAGCAATTTCAAGGTAAGTGTTTTCTACTTACTTTTCCACGTAAGACACAAAAGGCACATAGAAGATAATGGGCATTGAACTCCTCTGCTATTGACTCAAATCACTTGGGCTCTAGTATTGTACCATTGCCATATCTTCTCAACTATAGATGCTCACCCCTCTCTTCTACCACAACACTCATAGGTATGCATTTCTATTCCATTTTTTTAGTTTTGATCATTTTTAGTTTTTGTCTATATTCTTTCCCTAGTCGTACGTCCATTTTGGAAGGCGGGGTTTCCTGATAGAGTTGCACAATGGCGATTTTCTATAATTGTTATCTTAGACATGACGAGATTTTAAATTCTCTATATGCTATTCAAAACCAGGATATTTCAATGGGGCTTTTAACAACAACTTTTTTATTGGTTGTGTTCAATTGTCTTAGTAGCTTTCAGATCTATTCTATGCCAGTTTTTGATAGTTCTGAAGCATGATATACTAGTAGAACCAACAAGCCGTCTCCTCTTTGGGTCTGTGTTGGATTTCGAGTGTTCTATGATTTCATTTAATTCTTCATTGGGGTTTCACTTCCATTTCTTTCCATCCTTACATGTCTGTTAGGAGGTCTTACCCTGCTAGTGACTTTTGCATACCCATGTTTTATGTGGATTTCTATCAAGAAGCCCGAAAAATACACTTTTATCTATTATTTGAACTGGGGTCTTGGCATACTTGGGATTGTTTTCAGCCTAACATTTTTAGTTGGAGGAGTGTGGAAAATGGTTGAGAAGGGCTTAAAGCTCATGTTTTTCAAGCCAACTTAGCTAATCTCTGCAATGTTTAATATCAGTAGCCTAATAGTTTCTTTATAGATGAGTGTGTTGATGTTGTTTGTTTCTCAAGATCATTAAACATATAAAATACACAACCAAAACATCCCACAATCTAGTTATCAAGGATTCTTACTATATATATATAGTCATGGTGGTATTAATAGATAATTGTCAGTTGTATAAACAAGCCCATTGTTTTTTAGATAATTGTTCAAGCCCTGAGGGCTATTTGGCCCAAGAATTATTAGGGTGCCTTTCTAGGCAACAGCCAAAGAGATTAGAGTATGCAATTGGTAATTTGCTAAACAAATCCTGAAAGCAAACAAGTTCATCCTTGTTTGCAGTAAAATTGTAGAAAGTGGGAGACAAGTGGTTTAAGAAACAAAGAATTATTTAAATCTTGTAATTTTTAGGATTTTCAATTATCTGTAAGCATTTTCATATTCATGAAATTTTTCACTATTGCCTTCTCATAAAGTTATTGTGAGTTCCATATGCTTGGAATCTGAAAGTTTGGGATGTAATGAAGGGTCCACAACTTAGGATGTTTTGATCTCTTACACTTTTACCTCCCTATATTGGGAAATTTCCTCTTAGCTAAGATAGAAGAGTAAGGACCAAAAAATAAAAATATTGTTAATAGGATGATCTGATATTGTTTAGGATCTAGATTACATGCTAACTTACCATACCTCTTTGAATATCATAGCTAACCCTTTTTGTTTTTCCTATGTGGAATCATCCTTTCTTAGGATTGCATCTCCATGATTTTGATTCCCATTTCATAGTGCCTTGGGATAAAATTATCAAATAATTAATTTTTTGTATTTCTTTGGTATCCTTATCATATCATGTCCCGGTCTTAGTTCATGTCATGGATATCCTTGAAGTCTTAGTGTACATCTTTCTATCAGTGCTTACATGATTATTTTCCTTCCTACATAGGCTTGTATTCAGAGACCTATTTAGGAATACCAATAAGCAGAGTTGTGATTTACTTTTAAATGTTTTTAAGGTTCTCAAAGTTTCATGTTTTTAAGGATTTTCAAATTTTCTTTTGATTATTACTATTCAATTATTTCCATAAATTCTATTGTTCTTCATAGGATAATTATGGAATTCTTACAAAATTAATTTCAATTACTTTTCTACAATTTATATGACTGCATAAGTTTAATGTTAAGACACAATAGTACTTGATCTCTATGAGGAACTTATAATATATGTTGTATTAGTTATTGGTTTCACTTACATCCTAGAATTATCTAA
>MU227982.1:2284138-2296831 GCA_018584345.1 Thuja plicata | reverse complement strand
TATGTTGTATTAGTTATTGGTTTCACTTACATCCTAGAATTATCTAATATGCATCGTATGACTAAGGATTTCCCAATTTTATTTTTTTAATCCATACTTAATTCTCACTTTAAATTAATAACAATATCTATTTCTTGTTGGATAATGTTATGTACTATATTGCTTGTTTAATAAATTCATAAATGTTTGTAGTGTACATAGGCAGTATAGCGACTTAGAAGAATATAGAAAATGAAGTGTAGAAGCAACAACAACTTTGGACATTTCCAGGTACACGATCTCTAAATAACTTAGTTGAGCTCTTTCTCCAAAAATAAGTAAATGATGATTCACTCATCCTTTTTTGTAATTGCATACAAATTAGATAGTAGTGAGGAAAATGTCGATTAATATTGGAGTTTGACTTTACCCTTGACATTGGCATATGCCCGAAGACAATAAATAAATAATACAAATCATGAGTACTCTTACTGTGTATTTCTTATTGTTTTGATTCACCTAATACATTGTGTAATGTTTGTCACTTGTAATGTTGTCATGATTTCCTATAACTCGGATGGTTCTTGTAGCCGAGACATTGCAATCCCTATTTTTTAACATTATTGATAACATTTCTTTGGCTTAATGTAATTTTACTACATATCATTGATATTAGGAAAGCATATGAAAGAGATATACCTGTAGGTTTCAAAGGATAACTTTACCAATTGGCATTCCCATTGTTTGAAAAATTACCTTATTTGTGTATTCAAATAATGGCATCACTTCTTCTAGGAAACATCATTGATGGAAGTCATTTTTTAATAATAACCTTAATTCTAGTAAATTATCTAATCATTGAACTTTTGTGTTTGAAAACAATGAAATGAAAATATCATCAAGTGTGACTTTAGTAGTGCCTCATGCTTTGATATACTACTGTATAATATGTATACTCCTATTTCTTATGCTCTATGAATTTTTCAATGGTACTATGTCCTTATATTTTTCTTGATGTATATTACTGTACCTTGAAGGTACTATATTTAGTAAATTAGACTATTATACATGACCAATCACTATCTATTAAAGCTTTCACTTCCACCTTGATCACTTTATTCAAGAATATGTAACTATACTCATGCTTATCATTGATCCTTAGCTTTTGTAACAACCATTTTCTATTTATTGGGTCTTCAAAAGTATCTACAAAATAGGGATTCCTTTGTATATGGATAATCTATCATGATGCCCTGAGGGTTCCCATATCTTGAAAAATATGAAGCATTGTATATATATTAAATATTGTAATAGGGTACTATTGTAAGGCATCATTTTCTTTGAATTTTGTTTCTTTTATTTATCATGATCTTGATTACTCTGTGTACTTTATGTGGCTATTACATATTGAAATTGAGCCATTGTTCTCACTGGCCATCATTACGTTTATCTAGCACTCTTGTAGTTGTAATATATTTTCTATCATGCTGATCCAAACATGGTGAAAATAACCATATTTAATGCATTATTTATTTTTTATGTTCTTGATACGTGACTGTTATCTAGCATGAAGTAGCATCTTTGTTTAAATACGCTATTGAGTTTTTCATGTTTTTTGGTCATGTATATGTTCCTTCATAATAGTACTATCTTGATACATATGAGAGTATGTGTTGTTTCTATCCTTTGAATTGTAGCATGTTTTTAACTGTATATGTATGGTGTTTTCTTTTTTGTTTCTCATTCTATTATAGTAGTGTGTTTACTAAGAGATGCTTCATTTTTACTTTGTTTTGTTCATTGCAACAACATTCTATAGATTAACATCACTACCATTTCTCACTCTGTAAGCTAACCTAAGAATCATTTTCCCTCAAACATATGACTTTGATTTATCAGTAAATGAATATTCTTCTTTCTTCTTCCTTACTATCATTGAAATGTTGAAAACATTGCCTTAATGTTGACATTTGATCTAAACATTGCCACTATCCTAAAAATGTACAAGAGATTTCTACAAGAAAATTATCATTGAATTAATTTATGTAACTTGCAAGAAAGGACACCCTTGATGGATACTTTTTGTCCTTTGAAATTTGAAACTCTTTCATGCACTTATTGATTCTCTATACCTCTCAAATCTCTATTTATTGATCTCATAGCTATATGTAGCACTGTCTTTGCGAATCTTTATTTTGGAATCTTGTTAATTATGTCAGGGTGACTGCATCACCCATATCACCATAGTCCCATTGAGGAATTTTTGTAATAGTGAATCATAAAGATTCACTATTATGAATAATTTTTATATCTCCCTGGTTGGACTACGATGACATGTCTGATGCAGGGATGGACACCTTGACCTAATTAATTTTTTTTTGAATAAGGATAGAAACATGTTGGGCTCAACCCTTTTGGGAGCCCACTTAATGTTTGTTGATGATTTCTTATGATTTGATAAACATATGGAGCTTTAAAAAAAAATTAACCACTTCTTGAAGGCACATTTGAAGCAGTGGGGCAAGATATCTCGAGGAAATGGTCATTAAGAACAAGATTCATGGTTGCTAATTCTAGGCAATGATGGAATGCTCTTCTCCTCATATTTTTATTATTCATTTGTATAGTTGTTTTTCATATAGTATTCAACCATTCAATCCCATGGCTTCTATGGGATAGTAGATACTCTTATTCATGAATAAAGGCAATGTTAATAAAAATTTGTATCATGATTTCACTATTCATAGCATAATTGCATTTTGTTTGATCTTAATTAGATAGCATCTAATTTGGTAAAATACTTAGCAATTTCAAAAATACACCCCTTAAAACTATAAAACCTAACCATCTTCACTTTTTTAAGATGGAAAATAAAAAGGGTAACATTTCTAGCAACATCTGTGTGATGCTTTCCTACTAAGAATATCTAACCAGTTGCCTATACTATCCTTTGGGCACAAATTCATTAATACTTCATAAAACTTTTCAAAAGACATTCCTATTAACTATTACAACACACTTTTAGACTGAAGCCTCTTCTAATTCATCTAATACATGTGTATGATTTTTGATAGTGAAAAAATAGAATCACTACCATGAATCATATATACTACTTGACAAACTAGAAGAGAGAAACAACAACTTATTTCATTATACTAGCTACATCTCACCACCAACTCTACCAAAAATTATAAATAACAAACTAAACATGTAACCAACACTTAGGGAAATGAAAAATGCAACTAATCTATTGTTTCATAGCACTTATTTACCATCTAAAAATTCCTTTTATATGTACAAAGCTTGATCATACCTTAGAAGTAGTGCTTGAGGTGAATCCCATTTACTAGTATCTTCTTCATTTCACTATCCATCCTTGAAAGATGAAAAGTGTTGTGCTTATTACATTCTAAAATAATATTCCCAATATTTGTGTAGTGTTTGAGTTCAAATATCTTATGTTGGTTTGCTTTGCAAGTGAATTTATGTTGTTTAGATTGTGATATTATAGTCTATGTTGGTCTTTGGCCAAATTAGTTGATTGCAGTGATTTGATTTATGAATTATTAGTTTGAATATATTTTTGAGGAAGAGTTAAGATGTTGATATGAATATTTTCATGGTGTTTTATTATTTTCATGGATTTATGTGCATCAAATGTTATCTTTGGGCTGAATGGTTAATGTGTTCCTATGCTTGCCTACACATTACATATGGCGCCAACTTTGGAGAGTGTTGAAGTGCTTGTGCTTTGATTAAATTATTTGTGGGAAACATGTGATGCATTTGGGCCCCCTTTATCTCCTTAGGTGGACCCCATTAAGTGTATATATTTTTCATGGATGACATTAGTATGCTGCTTTTTATTGCAATTATAATTAGTATGAACGAACAAAATAATCAACTAAATAAAATGATATGTTGGAATGACAGTGCAATATTTATTGTGTTAGTAATAACTAAGAGGGGGGGGGTGAATCAGTGGCCTTAGAAAATTTATCCTTTTTAAACTTTAATCCACCAATCAATACTTCTCAAATTATTAAGTCCCAACAGGATGCATGCCATTGAAATATTTGAAACAAATAACTGTCTGTCAGTTTACCTTGTCTGTCTTGTTTCTCCTTGATAACCGATAAGCAGTAAACTGTATTTACCAATACTCCGTAAATATGCAGAGTATACCAGTCAATCCATAAATTCATATGTAGAATGTAAAACAATAAAGTAATAAATCATGCACATATAACACAAGGATTTTTAACGTGGAAACCCTGTTAAGGGAAAAAACACTGGGACCGGTACCCCAAATTTTCACTCTTCTAAAGTGAGTCCTGTTAGGAGCCAACCCTGTTAAAGGTTAAAAACACACTGTTAAGTGCCACCTTGTTAGAGGATTTTCAATACATAGGTTGTCATTAAGTATCTGGAATCTACGCTACCATCCTTGAATCAGTCTCATGACTGTCAATAGGCTTTATGCAAATCTTACTACCATCCTTGAATCAGCCTCCTTCTTAGACTGTCAATAGGATTTAAGTAAGACCGATGCTACTATCATGAGTCAACCTTCTGGTAATCTGTTAGGATATACCTCAATTACAAAAGACTGTTAAGTCCTGCTCTGTTAAGAGACTTAATGCTTCAATGGTTAAACTGAAACAAAATGACCTATTTCTAATGGAACTTAATTATAGATTTTCAGATCTATTTACTTGCAATATCTTTCTGATCAATGTATCAATACAATTCCTTTGTACTCAACTCTTTCTGCTTTGTGATGCTGTGCTTCTCTGTCCATCAGTGTCTACAGAATTCTTTAGCTCTCCCTCAGCTTGATTCATCAGGATTGCATGAAGTTAATCCTTCATCAATTTCTCTTTAGCATCTTCTATCAGTTCACTCCCCCATGTATCTGATTGCTTCTCGACCACACTTAGAATGAATTATGCTTGTCTCTTAAACAGACATGATTTCCTTAATTCTAGGTTCTTGATTCTTGATTCTTGATTCTTGATTCTTGATTCTTGATTCTTGGCGTGAAAAATAATCTAGTCAATTTGATTTATGGCTTTAACTCCTGATTTATCTCGTAGTTATCTTCTTTCCAACTGTACAAATCACTTTTCTTAACTATGTTTGAATAAAAAAAATAAAACAACCAGTTAAGTCTATCCTTTAGCTCTGCCAGCTAGATATTTTGTCATTTTCTGATCTCTCTATTCTATCGGTCAAATCTGTAGTTTGTCGCCAATGACAACTGCCAGTTTCATCGGTGTCGCTTCAATTAGCTTCGGGATCTCCTACTGTCGAGCATCATTGGATCTTTCTCATCGCGCAACACTATTTTTAGCTCGTTGGGCATCCTTTGATTCTACTTTGTCGGGCAATACTGTCTTCTGCTCGTCGGGCATCACTGTGACTTTTATCTCTATCTTTACCGATGGTGTGCACTCCGCCAGTGTATTCTATCACTTAGTGAATACTTGAGTTTTATGCATTGCTAAAAGCATAACCTATATTCCATTGGTTCTCTGAAGTCTTTGGCATTATGTATTTGACCATACAGATGATATCAAGTTGACATCAATGACAATACAAACCATTAACTAATTTTATGTCTTGCATCATCTTCAACTTAATATAGTCAACCATTTAATCAGTTACATGTCATCATATCGATATAGCGTCGATGGCTTTGGTCAATGTGCCTATGTGTCAATTTGGTGCTGGCACTTATGTGTTGAAGATGTCACGCACAACAAGTAATCTTGGGTGTCAATTTTGGGTTTTCCTAAATAGGAAAAAGGTTTGGATATGGAATTATATTTTATGTTTAAAAGTAATGTGACAAGTAATCATTTTAGGAAGAACTGATGTAGATTTGGTATTGCAGGGAATTAGTGGATGTCAATACTTTTGGTGGTTCAATGAAACCACATTTACATCTAACCCATCTACTTCTATACCTGATGTAGGAAATGAGTGCAAATTGTGCAAGGCTCGAGAGGCAGCTAGTGCCACTGAGATTGCTTCAATGGTGAAAGCAGAAATCATGCTTCTGTGATGCCTTCTTTGTGTAGTTTGTGCACTACTTTGTTGGGACCATATGCATAAATTTTATTAACATAGGGCTATTGTAGATACTGAAACTTTTTTAGAATTTCATGTAGATACGTTGGACATATTTTGATAAACTTACGAACTTATTGTTGTTTATGACTTCATTATGATTTTCTATATCTTGGATGGGTTTTTGTAAATTCTATCCTTGTTCCTTTTAGAAGTGTATGGCTTGAATATGCACATACATAATTGTAGATGAGGATAAATAATAGGGTGCTAGGCATTGCTCATATCCTTGGATCTAACCCCATTTTTTCCTTCCTTGCAAGTTCTAGATCATACAGGATCTGTTGGTTGTATTTCCATTCCTAGTGTTTTCCCTAAAAAATTTGATGTCCTCATGATTGAAAGTTTCCTAGATGCTGGAAATATGTCTGAAATTGCAAAATCCCTGAGAAATTTCCATGTTCTTAGGTCAAAATCTAGAGAAATGGTAAAAAACCCTATGTCTTAAGTTTCATTGTATGCAAAAATGTCAAAAGCCCTAGAAATGTTAATCAGGTTTATATTTTTGAGTTACCTTTTTTGAAAGCTTAAGTCATATAATAAGTCATGTGTTTTTTAAGATTAGTCACCTAGTCTCTTAATACCAAATGAATATTACATTTTATTATGAGACTTAGTGATTCACCTTAGTCAGGCTATCTCTAAGAGAAAAGAATATTCCTTTAAAAGTCATGAGACTTAGCGGTTTCTCTTAGTCACAAAGTCTCCAAGTAATATTTACCTTTTAAATATTTTATGGAAACATGGCGATAAGAACTTTGGTCATGGTGTCACATAACAAATCATAGGTTAAGGCAAAGTGTCCGGCAACTTGGATTTTCCACAGTCTCGTAGTCTCCAGATCAGTTTAGGTCAGTGATGAGTTAGAAAACAATGAGTGGTGAGGTCTCCGGATATGAAGTGAGTTAAGTTAAAGGATCAGAGACTTAGCGACAACCACATGATTAAAATAAAATCAACGATAGTCATGGAGTCGCTGATAATATTTGATAAGTGAATGTTTATTCAGCGACCTGGAGACAAGCAATAAAGATGAGACACATGTTCAAAATGTATAAGAATGAAGCTTCAGTCGCGTGGTCTCCAGATGAAAAGGCTAATTCAAATTTCTTATGGTGACTAAGAGACTGAGAAAATAAATGTCATATTAAACTATAGTCGCCAAGTCTCTAGGAGAAATATTAAAATGAAATTTCATTCAGCGATTAGGCGACTATGGTTTTGGTCGTGAGGTCTCATAAAAGATTAAGAGGATTCAGAGACTTAGTGATAAGTGTTTGATCAAAATAAGATCTACGGTGGTTGGGAGGTCTCTTAATAAACTTTGAGTTGAGAAATTCTTTCAGCGACTTGGATTCCTTCAGTCGCGAGGTCACTAGAAGTGAACCACAGTTAAAGTAAAATGAGAAGAAGATTGTTGTCGCCAGGTCTTGGAAAGAAACTAAGGTTAAGAGATTTGTTCAACAATAAGGAGACAATGCATAGTTGCATAGTCGCCAAATAAGAAAAATTATAGTTAAGACGAAAAAAGGGTAAAGGTAGTTGCCGACATGACATTGCTGAAATCATCGGCCAATAAGAATGTAGAGAATTAATGATTACATGGGAAAAGTAGCTGAGATGTCTAAAAAGAGCCAAATATATCAAAATATGATTATGTTCAAATTTTATAAGGGTTTTTTACTGTGAATGCACTCATTTGAATTTGATTTCCTATCACACTCAGAGGCTACAGCTAGGAATTAGATTAATGACACAGTACGCAAACTTGAAGACAGAAGTAATTGATTTTCCAATAATGAGCTGTGTACCTTGTATAATTTTGCCATAAAAGGATGATATCATTTCTTATTCTTATTTACCTTGCATTCTGAATTCTAGAGCGAAAGAATTTGCTTGGTTTTCTGTGTCCAAAAGAGAAGTGTTAATTTAGTGAAGTTGGTTGAATTCAAAGTGATTTTTCTAGGATTTCAGTGTTTTTGAATTGACTTCTGTGCGTTCCAGAGGAGTAATAGGGTTTCTAAGAATAGATTTGTTTCAATATAAGTGAAAAGAAGTGGAAAATAGAACAAAATAGAGCAAAATAAGTAAAGCAGTCAGCGTAGCCTCCTCTAGTGGGAGAAATGATGATGTTGATGAAGATGCTAAGGGAAAGAGAAACTTTTCTGATGAGTTCCTAAAGTTGCTGCCTGGTTCCACTCAAAACATGAAGGTGAATGCAGATATTTTATTAGATGAGTATGCAGACATAAGAGATGTCAAAACTCCAGGGACCACATGTTTTTCTCTTTTCAATTACTTTTACAAAAACTGTGATAAAGATATTCCTATTTCAAACCCTTGGACTTGTGGATTGGCTAGGTTGTTAGTCCCTGATGTATTTGTAGATGTAGACTTGTTCCTAGGACTAGTACACCACTATGACCAATTAACAAAAACAATTAAAAAGAGTGATGGCACTGTGTTGTTAGCATTAAATAGAAATTCTTTCATGCAAGCTTTTGGCCTATACAGCACAATGTCCACTGAGATTAACCTCCGTAGGCAAGAGGAAAGGTATAGGTTACAGTCTGGAGTTGTTAGGACTCAATTGAAGAGGCACATCCCTAGTGAGGTCAGAGACCATATTTCCCCTATACCAGGAACTGCACCTTACTACTACAAGGATTTAAATTTCTATATCAAGTACATTGCATATGCCCTATACAGAGTGTTGGGCAAGGATGGAGGAGTTGTGATAATTGGTGCCGGGATTTTCATGATGGTTTTAGACTTATAGGATGTACACTCCAGCACCAGCTATGACTACATTTAGTATATCATCAACAGGATGCATGAGGGGTTTGTTTCCATTCAAAAGAAGGAGAAGGAGCCTAAATTCCTGCATTATTCAATCCTAATGCATCTATTATTGCATTTAAATTATAATATTATGGATTTTTCAAATTTGAACCCTCGGCGATTATATTACAATCAGCCCAACCCTATCCAGTTTTGGATTAAAATTTGGAACATCACTGCCAAAGATTGTGACTTTTGCAGATTTGAGAATTGGGTAGTTTACCCATTAATGCAAAGTCTAGGTGTGAACAAAACTAGGCTCCCAGTGAAGGTGCTACAGTTGCTAAGACCCTGTCAGTATGTAGACAAATGGGAGGGAGACCATAACTGGGGTGATTTCTATTTGGAAATCAATTTTACAATGATTAGAGTCTATGGATGTTCTCATCCCCCTCATATTTTACCATATCATGTACCAACTAGAATTGCTGCAATGGAATTCATTTGGAAGCTTATGTTAACCGATAATGAACACCTTGCACCTCATAGGAAGGGGACATTCACCCCTAGATAATTCAAAATATATCAATTTACAATTGGAAAGAAGGCCATTGACTTAGTATGCAACTGGATGAATGATTACAAGATGGGTGTTGGCCTATACAGGTATATTGATACAGAAGGTTTCATTGCAGGAGCTAAGAAACTCCTTACTCCCACCATTCCTAACACTTATCTACATGGTGAATGTGTGAAGGAAGAGGCTACAAGAAATATTATTGATGAAGGGGAGGTGAAGCTGAGAAGAGATAAAATCCAAGAACTATTGGATTTTGGAAAACAAGCGAAGAGAAGAGGAGTGGCATTTGGGGGTTTCTTCCCTAATTTGCCTTATTTTGATAGAATTGAAGCTATGTTGAACAATCATCATACCTTATGTGAACAATTGGAGAATCACCTAGATGTGAAAGGAAAATGGCAAGAAGAACATGAACACTCTGATTCAGAGTATGAGGAGGATAGTGATGAAGGATATTCAAATCCAAGCCCACCTCCAATGGATCAACCACCACAGGGCAGTGAACAAGCAATGGCAGTAGGTGAAATGATCACCATTGATTTAACTAAAGAAACAGAGATAGAAAGTAGAGATGAGCCTGCCCTAAAGAGGTAGAAGATTGGTCTTGGTCAGTCTTCTCATGCTCAAACTTATGAGAGAAGAGAGAGGAAAAAAGATAGAGTAAGTGCCCTTATTCCTGGTAACAAGGCTTATTTTCATAATCTAAGAAAAGGGAAGAAATTGCAGCAAGAAGTGGAAGAGGACAAAGATTTGTCTCTGAGAACATGTATAGATGAGAGACTGATCCATCAATAGTAGTTTTTAAAAGATGAAAATTTCATAAAAATTGATTAATTCAATGATTTCCTCAGATGGCTTAAGCAGAAACAGATCAAAGAGCAGTTTAGATTAGCTGGTGAGGAAGCAGTGACAAATGAGGCTCTTTTAGCTCTACAAACATATGATCCTAAAACCGAGGATATTAATCCTGAAGAGGCCAGGAAATTAGTTTTGGACAATGGAATGTTTCTTGCTGAAGGCTGGGATTTAGCCTTAGCATTTATAATCGACCAAATAAGAAAGCATCTGGACCTAAAGATGACAACTGAGGTCCAAATTGGTGATATGATCAAAGGATTTGGATATAGTCCAAATTACCAAGCATTTTCTATGTGGAGTCTATGCCCTAGAGACGAGAAGCCCCAATCATTGAATATTCTAGAGAGCATGGTAGGGAACCAAATGGTATGGTCAGTTTAGAATATAGGTGATTTGGAGATTTCCCAAATAATGACACACTAGGCATATTTTAATGAGGATAAGACAAAGCAATTGTCTGAGAGATGTGAAACTTTAGTAGATGAGGCTAGTGCCCTGGCTAAGGATAGAGAATTATGCCAAATCAAGATTCATGAACAAGATAGGGTAATTGCTGAATTGACCAAACAATTGCTAGAAAAGCTAGAAGTTGTATATGTACCCTCAGAGCATCCTCCACATATAGAGGAAAAGGTTGAAACAAAGGAAGAAGCAAGAACAAAGGATATGGCTAAAAAGGATAATGAGATTGCCATAAATGCATTGTTGATTATACTTCAGCATAGGATTGATATCTTAAAAGATAAAACTGATATAATCCTAAATGCATACAATAAATTACCTACTTTACATGTTGAGGTGACAGGGTAAATCTCCATTTTGAATTCTTATTTCACAATTTGGTCAAGTAGGGTACAACTATTTGAAAAGTTGGCTTATTTGTAGCCACATAAGCCAGATTTACCAGAGATTGTGACAGAGGTAGGGGATGAGATTGAGAAAATAAATGTAGATTTACCTTTTTTCAAAGGAAAGTTGAATCAGATTGAGGTGAAGATTAGCCTCTTGGGATCAATTTTTAACAAGTTTATTCCTCTAATTAAGGGAGAGGATGATCAGATTAAGGCCTGGAAGAGTGAATTTGACACCATGTTGCCTAATAAAGAGGCATTTATTTCAGATTCAGATTTAGATATGGAAATCTATAATAGGATTTTAGATGAAGCTTTCAAGGCAGAAACTGACATCAATAAATTTATAGTGGATGTTAAAGGTATAACTGATGTCAGATGGGAGAGGCAAAAAGCACAACTGCAAAGCAATCAGAGCTTTCATTGGCCTGTACAAGATGATGTGGCAGCATGGGACTTGAAGACAAAGCCAAAGAAAAAGATGGCTGCTGCAGTGGATGTTGATGTCTTGGATGATGAGTGAAAAAGGGGACACTTGGCACCTGATCTATGAGCACAGGAAGGTTAGCAATCATAAAATACAAGTGTAGGTTAGCCTATAATGGTGGTCACTTGGTCTCAATACAAACATTTGATGCTATCTTGAACATAATTAGACAAAAGTGCCAAAATTCATATAAGGACAGAAAAATAGAATGCTACCACAATTGACTTTTTGAGGACTAAAAGAATGTTTGAAGATCCAACACACAGTTTCTTGGAGAACAGGAAGGTTAGTCATCATTAAAGAATATCATAAACTATCCTGGGAGTATACAAACCAAAGGTGTCAAAGATCACATGAAGACAAGGATTCTAAGATGGTTTATACCTATAAATAGATCAATTGTAATAGTTTTAAGAGAGATGAAATAGAATTGCAAGACAGGCTTCTAAATTTTAGTCTGTGCTTTTTTGAGCTCTTAGCTTTTATATGTACTGAAGCATAAATTTATGAATAAAATACTATGCAAATTTATTCTATATTGTTGTTGTCTCTTTGCTTATTGTGTGTACTCTTTTATGTTTAATTTTTAAGGCATGTTAAACATATTGGTTATAAGGTAGCTATCTAATTATTTGCAAGTTTCTTCTAAGGGGAGAATTAAATTTTGTGAGTAGTTTCAGAGAGTATAGCGGTGATTGAGGATTTGATATAACATTGTGGGAGTGACAAGGTAGTTTTCAAGGCACTTTACTTGAGTTGTATGTAGGTTTTAAGGCATCCTACATTAATCTTATTTGTTTATTTCTCTGGATCTATATCTTTTGACTCTGTAGCCAAAGGACAGGCACTGGTCTAGAACCTGTTAAGTGATCCATCATCATCCAAATGTTTAAAACTGTTCAAAATCAATTACATTTACACAAAGAGCATATATTTAAAATCAATTGTACTCACAAAGTTTACAATTTGAGTTTGTTGATTTCTTAAAGAGAAAATCAAATAGGTTACTCCTCCTAAATTCATAA
>MU227982.1:2256304-2268451 GCA_018584345.1 Thuja plicata | reverse complement strand
TAGACAAATCTGGATAAGGTAGTCATACTGAAACTCATCCTACATTAGGACAATTAGGCTTAGGTTAGGGTTTTGGATCTGTATGTTACCTCCCCTCTTTACCATTGAGATGAATATTTATGGGCACACTCACTCCTACCAATTCAGGAAAGATGATTCCCTGTACCTGCAATCCTGTCATCAAAGAACACACATGTACATGCATAATATAATATCACAATCAATGATAGGGATCGGTCGAACATGTGGATCTTGCCAAAGCAAGTAACTACGTCTCCGTCCTCTACCACAACAACACATCAACAAGTACATTCACATATAAGACAACCATACACATGCAAGTATGGGGTAAGTATATCATAATCTAAAATCGACAAATAATAATCAACAAGATAACATCATCACATCTATCTATGCATAAGGTAAAATCATGACATCATAAAATGAGTATAATCATCAAATAAAATAATATCAGCTCACATGAAATGTGGCCTAAAAGAATTTGGCCAAACAACAGAAACCAATGCCTAAAGAGTATGGCATCACCAACTAAAAAGAAAAACAAGAGTGGGTATTACATCCACCCCCCCTAGGATTAGGCTTACTCCTGGAAGCCTGAAACAAATAGGGATACAAATCCCATAAACATGAAACATCCTAATGAGTCATATAAGACTCAACGAGTAGATCCCATAGGACCTTTCCCTGCTCTCTGGTTAGAACACTAAGGATAATTCCCCACTACCAGAAACTAAATCCCCACTGTAGGTCCTCTACCTGCAAGCTCAACCATAGGAGGATGATACACTGGAGGATGATAATCCAAAGCTGCATATACTCCATGAGATCTACCAATGTTCCCAACTGTAGGTTCGGAAGTCATAGGTCTCTGCTCAGGAATCTAAGATGCACACTGTGGACAATTCACCGCAATGTGGCCAAACTGACCACAGGGGAAACACCATGTGCCTCTGAAATTGCCTCTCCCATTGGAGGGCACACTAGACTACTGGAAACCATCTCTACCAATACTCTACTACGTGCTCTGCGTAGGATAACTATACTGATTGCGCCTGGCGCACGGACCACCTCGAGCATCCCTAGGGCGAGTACCACCACTCTGACCATGAGGATGAGTCACCTTCTGCTGCGAGTTCTGATTACCCGCAAAGGAACTAGGGGGTTCCTTGAAGTTCCCAGTCCCTTGAGACTGATTACCTCTAACCCCGAAATCAGATGCACCACTTGTAGGAGCACCTATCTGACCTCCATGGCCTAATGCCAAGTTAGCCTCCGATAGGGTGGCCTTAATCACCCCAGCTCATAGGTCCGATGGCTCAAAGAGATTCACGTCCCCTACTATGCGAGCATTAAGCCCTTGTAGAAAATGTTGTACCAACAATGTGGTATCCTCTCTATATCCAGAATACTTCTGGAGCTCATAAAAATGATGCTTGTACTGTTCCACAGTCAAAGTCAGCTGTCTAAGGTTATGAAAATCATCAGCTCTCTACTGCCTCCACTGATTAGATAGGAACCTCACTCTGAAATTCTTGAGAAATATTTCCCAAGTAATGGTATCCATGAGGAGCCCAAGCTTCTGCTCCTCTATCTTCCACCAGATAGCCAAAAAATGAGTCAACTACATGATGGTGTACCTCACTTTAGTATTACTACTAAAGGGATGCATTGTGAACACTCTATCCAATGCAATCAACCAGGTCTCTGCCTCTAAACTAGAATCCTATCCAGTGAAAGGAATGTCCTTTCCTCTCGTCAGGTCTCTCATGTGGTTGGCTGTAACCACTGCTGGATCCACTAAAATAGTCCTCCCATGAGGGCTCCTAGATCTCTCTCTCTCTCTCTCTCTCTCTCTCTCTCTCTCTCTCTCTCCTCCTGTTTCTAAGAGTGATGAGATGCCTCTCGCTCCACTCTATCTCTCTCAGGAAGACGATGTAGGATGGCCTGAAAGATCTGCCTAATATTCAAACCCCCAAACTCATCTTGATTCTTCCTCCTCTGCTAACCCATATCCTGATGTTTCTCACTCTCCTATCTAACACTAGTGGAGGAGCTAGCTTGTTTCCTTCCCCCACGGGAACCAGACCTACCCCTACCACGGCCTCTAGCTGCTCGTGTCTCAGGCATAATTCCTGAAACAAATAGAGATAATATAAATCTCACCACAAAGCTTGAAACATAAACTAAAGCGTAAATAAAGAAACCATAAAGAAATACATCAAAACAAATGTGTAGTATGTCTATGTTTTAGTTTCAGTTTAAGCTAGACACAACCTAATGGGCGTATAATTCCCAGAGTTCCCAGTGTAGAAACTAGAGCTCTGATACCAGATGTAACGCCCCGCCAGGGAACCCAAGAGAGATTAACCTAGAACATGTCACTATGTGTGCTGAATAATTTTATTTTTTAAAGTTAACATAAAGAAATATACAATCATGCGGAAGTGATTACCATTTATACACATGTCTTACACTCACACAGATTACATGAATCAAGGGTCCCATGACATTGAATTACTTAAAGAAAAACACAACTAACAATATAACAAAAGATTCCATCTAATTAAACATATCAAATACAACTTACATAATCATAATTACAATCCTTATGGACAACCATGAAACCACCATGAACTCACATCCACTGCACATGTCATAGGGTATGTAGTAATCACTCTAAACTACTTACTATTACAATTTCCAGATTAGGTATCACATGCGATACTCTAATACAAGAATTAAAATAATGAAATACATAAATAATGATGAAGGAACAGAAAGAGCTCATCTGCAAAGAACCATCAAGCACCTGGTACAAGGATGTTAAAGTGTCAAGGGAGGGTATAACTCCTCACATGATAGAAATATTTGAAGACACTAACATTAATTGTTGCATTGATATGGATATGGAAAATTTTAGGGTACAGAGGAGTGAACTTTATTATCAGAATGAAAATATTGATCCTCTAGTCAAAGAGTTAAGTGTACAAAGTGATGGATTGTGGAAAATGTATTTTTATGGAGCTTGCTCTAGAGAATGGTCAAGAGCTGGTGTATTACTGGTATCTCCATCAAGTACAACTTTTAAATATTCCTTTTTATTAGCCTTCCAATGTACAAATAATATTGCAGAATATGAGGCTTTGTTTTTAGGGCTATAAATTGCCATCAAACATGGAATTAAATGTTTAAAGGTTTATGGTGACTTTGAATTGGTGGTAGCCCAAATTAGATCCAAATATGCAGTGAAGAATGAGAGGTTAAAAATGTATAAGTATGCTATTTGGGATCAAATTGAAATTTTTGATGCCTTTGATATAAGCCGGATAGAAAGGTCAAAGAATATAATGGCAGATTTCTTGGCAAATGTTGCTCTGAAAACTGATGATTTGATCTTACATGGGGTGTCAATACTAGAAGTCAAGGCAAGACCAGTTGTTCCAGATAACATATACAACTGGCAATTTTTTCAGGATGACCAATATATTTTGAGGTTCATTCAATGTGTCTAGACCATTATGAGAACCAGAGCATAGATTGTAGTACTTTTCTGGAAAGTGATGATGGAAAAGACTATATTTTGGGGAATGAGGTTGTCCAATTAAGTTATAATCATATTCCTAGGAGTTTGATTGATATTGAAGCATTGTTTAGTTGTCAGAATGATCACTCAACAAAGATAAGCAATGCTAAGATTTTGGACTTAGAAGAAATTAATTTAGGATCAGATACCAGTCCCCAAGTTGTCTATATTGGAAAAGGTTTAGACTCTCATGTAAGGACAAATTTTATTAAACTGTTAAGGAAACATAAACATGTCTTTTCCTGGTCATATGAGGATTTGAAAGCCTATAAAGAGGACATTTTCCAAGATGAAATCCAACTAAAATCAGATGTGAAACCATTTAGGCAAAAACAGAGGCCTATTAACCCCTTGTTGGCTCCTAAGATGCAACAAGAACTGATAAAGGTAAAGGATGCTGGGATAATCCAGCCAATCAGACACTCAACTTGGGTATCAAATCTGGTACCAGTCAGAAAGAAGAATGGAGATATCAGATTATGTGTGGATTTTATAAATTTGAATATTGCCTCACTCAAAGATAATTATTCCTTACCTAACATGGAGGCAATGTTACATAGGGTAACTGGTTGTGAGCTGTTGTCAATGATGGATGGTTTCTCTGGCTACAACCAAGTTTTGGTGAAAGAATATGAGAAATACAAGACTACATTTACCACTCCCTGGGGAACCTATGTTTATGTAAGGATGCCATTTGGATTGATAAATGTAGGAGCAACTTTTCAAATGGCCATGGATGTTGCTTTTAAGGAATTTATTGATTTATTCATGGTCATCTATCAAGATGATTTAACTGCATATTCTAAAAAAGTTGAGGATCACTATGAACACCTAGGGACGATTTTCAATAAAGCTCTAGAATATGGTGCTTCATTAAATCCTAAAAAATGTCATTTCATAGTACAAGAAGGAAAGTTGCTGGGACACATAGTGTCTAGAGATGGAGTGAGAATAGACCCTGAGAGAATAGAAGCAATCCAGAAGGTCATTGCTCCAAAAAACTTAAAAGGAGTTCAATCTTTCTTAGGAAAGATTAATTTTGTTAGGAGGTTTGTAGAAAACTTTATAGAGATTGTCAAACCTATTATAAAGTTGCTAAAGAAAGATGCAAAATTTAATTGGAATGAAGAAGCTCAAATGGCATTTGAGAAAATAAAGAAGGCAGTGCAAGAGGCTCTTGTTCTAAAATCTCCAAATTATAGTAAGCCCTTTTCTCTATTTTCATTTGCATCTTATCATACAATTGTTGTTGTTCTACTACAAAAATATGAAAATGGATTTGAACATCCAATAGCTTTTTATAGTAAGTCTCTCCAGGCTACAGAAATTAATTATGAGATGATGGAGAAGAAGGCTTATGCTTTAGCTAAAGCTGTAAAATCTTTTAGGCCATATCTGGTCTGTGCCAAGGTGCAATCATATGTTCCTCATTCAGTAGTGAAAGATATTCTTACACAGTCAGAAGTTACTGGTAAGAGATGTAAGTGGATAAATAGAATATAGGAATTTAATCTTGAAATCCATATTACAAAGTTAATAAGAGGCCAAGTTTTGGCAAAACTCATGACAGAGGAGAACTTGGATTTGGTGCAAGTAAATAATACAGAGGAGAAATTGGATTTGGTGCAAGTAAATAATACAGAGACACATGATCAAACTGTTACAAGTATAGAAAGAGAGCCATTTTATGCTAATATTGTGTACTTCCTAAAAAATGCCAAGTGTCCTAGTGTTATGACTGATAATCAGAAGAGAAGTCTTAGATTGCAAGCCCAAAAATACACCTTAATCAAAGGTGATCTGTATTGGAAAGATAGAAATGGTGTATTGTTTTTATGTCTAGATAAAAGTCAATTTGAGAAATTTTTAAGCGAAATACATGCAGGGGAGTGTGGAGGTCATTTTTCAGCCAAGAATACTACCCACAAGATTTTAAGGGTTGGGTGCTATTGGCCCAGTTTATTCAGAGATACATTTTCATATGTCAAAAAGTGTGAGCCTTGTCAAAGGTTCTCAAATAAGCTCAAATTTTTTAGGAGCCCTATTGTTAAACCCAATAAGTACTAAAGCCCCTTTTACTATGTAGGGAATTGATTTTATTGGTGAATTTCAAGAGAAATCTAGTGGAGGACACAGTTGGATACTTGTAGCCATAGATTATTTTACCAAATGGATTGAAGCCATTCCTACAAAAAAGGCAACAAGCAAGGTAGTCACTGAATTTCTAATGGAGAATATTATGACCAGATATGGTGTACGTTCAAAATTAGTAATGGATAATGCCATGTGTTTTAGATCAGAAGAAATAACAGATTTCTATGATAAATATGGGATTACAATATCATATTCATCTCCATATGATCCACAGGAAAACGGATAGGCTAAATCTAGTAATAAAAGTATTTTGAAGATATTAAAAAGACTCTTGAAAAAAATAACAGAGCATGGCATACTAAATTGAAGCTGGCACTCTGGGCTGACAGAATAACAGTTAAGAGAGCAAAAAGCAAGTCTCGATTTGAGTTGGTATATGGTTTACAATCAAGAATTCCTATCAATAATTTGTTACTAGTATACCAATTCATGCAAGAAGAACAGTTAGATGTTTCTGACACTATGCAAAATAGAATAATCCAGTTGGCAGAGTTGGATGAAACAAGGAGAAATAGCTAGAAAGAAAACATTAAGTTACAGCAGAAAATGAAATACTTGTTTGACAGAAGGGCTACTAAAAGAAAATTCCAACTAGATGACCTAGTTCTTCAGTGGAATGTAAGAGCAGAAGATAAAGGAAAACAAAAAAAATTTGAGTCTTTATGGCTTGGACCTTTTGTTATCTCACAAAGCTATGGAAAGGATTCCTATCTATTGAAGAATATGAATGGAGAAGACTTTGAGTTGCCTATGCATGGGCAATTTCTCAAGCCCTTTTTCAATTAAGCATTAAAGTTCATGCACAAGTATGTATCATATTGTAAATATTTTCCTTTAGTTGTGTGTTTCCCTTCTGTAATAGGTTAGTCGGTGTTGCTCTCATTTTTTAATGTGGTCTACAACCAGAGATTCTGAGATTCTTTGTCATAAACTATGTTTAGCCATCCTCAGATAGAGCCACTATTGGTTGTATTTCCAATCCTAGTGTTTTCCCTAAAAAATTTGATGTCCTCATGATTGAAAGTTGCCCAAATGCTGGAAATATGTCTAAAATTGCAAAATCCCTGAGAAATTTCCATCTTCTTAGGTCAAAATCCAGAGAAATGGTAAAAAACCCTGTCTTAAGTTTCATTGTATGCAAAAATGTCAAAGGCCCTAGAAATGTTAATCAGGTTTATATTTTTGAGTTACCTTTTTTGAAATATTAAGTCATATAATAAGTCATGTGCTTTTTAAGATTAGTTGCCTAGTCTCTTAATACCAAACAAATATTAAATTTTATTATGAGACTTAGCGATTCACCTTAGTCGGGTTGTCTCTGAGAGAAAATAATATTCCTTTAAAAGTCACGAGACTTAGCGGTTTCTCTTAGTCGTGAAGTCTCCAAGTAATATTTACATTTTAAATATTTTATGGCAACATGGAGACAAGAGCTTTGGTCGCAGTTTCATGTAACAAATCATGGGTTAAGGCAAAGTGTCTGGCGACTTGGATTTTCCATAGTCGCGCAGTCTCCAGATCAGTTTAGGTCAGTGATGAGTTAGAAAATAATGAGTTGTGAGGTCTCTGGATATGAAGTGAGTTAGGTTAAAGGATCAGAGACTTAGCGACAACCAGAGGATTAAAATGAAATCAACGGTAGCGGTGGAGTCACTAATAAGATTTGATAAGTGAATTTTTATTCAGTGACCTGGAGACAAGCAATAAAGATGAGACACGTGTTCAAAATGTATGAGAATGAAGCTTCAGTCGCGTGGTCTCCAAATGAAAAGGCTAAGTCAACTTTCTTATGGCGACTTAGAGACTGAGAAAATAAATGTCATATTAAACTATAGTCGCCAAGTCTCCAGGAGAAATATTAAAATGAAATTTCATTCAGCGATTACGCGACTATGGTTTTGGTCACGAGGTCTCATAAAAGATTAAGAGGATTCAGAGACTTACCGACAAGTGTCCGATCAAAATAAGATCTACGGTGGTCGGGAGGTCTCTTAATAAACTTTGAGTTGAGAAATTCTTTCAGCGACTTGGATTCCTTCAGTCGCGAGGTCGCTAGAAGTGAACCACAGTTAAAGTAAAATGAGAAGAAGCTTGTTGTCACCAGGTCTCATAAAGAAACTAAGGTTAAGATATTTGTTCATAAATAAGGAGACAATGCATAGTCGCATAGTCGCCAAATAAGAAAAATGATAGTTAAGATGAAAAAAGGGTAAAGGTAGTTGCTGACATGACATTGCTGAAATCATCAGCCAATAAGAATGTAGAGAATTAATGATTACGTGAGAAAAGTAGCTGAGATGTCTAAAAAGAGCCAAATATATCAAAAGATGATTCTATTCAAATTTTATAAGGGTTTTTTACTGTGAAAGCACTTATTTGAATTTGATTTCCTGTCACACTTAGAGGCTACGGCTAGGAATTGGATTAATGACACAGTACGCAAACTTGAAGGTAGAAGTAATTGATTTTCCAATAATGAGCTATGTACCTTGTATAATTTTCCCATAAAAGGATGATATATTTTCTTATTCTTATTTACCTTGCATTCAGAATTCCAGAGTGAAAGAATTTGCTAGGTTTTCTATATCCAAAAGAGAAGTGTTAATTTAGTGAAGTTGGTTGAATTCAAAGTGATTTTTCCAGGATTTCAATATTTTTGAATTGACTTCTGTGCATTCCAGAGGAGGAATAGGGTTTCTAATAATATTTTTTTTTCAATATCAGTGAAAAGAAGTGGAAAATAGAATAGAACAAAACAAAATTAAGCAAAATGAGTAAAGTAGTAAGTGTAGCCTCCTCCATTGGGAGAAATGATGATGTTGATGAAGATGCTAAGGGAAAGAGATACTTTTCTGATGAGTTCCTAAAGTTGCTGCCCGGTTCCACTCAAAACAAGAAGGAAAATGCAGATATTTTATTAGATGAGTATGCAGACATAAGAGATGCCAAAACCCCAGGGACCACAGGTTTTTCTCTTTTCAATTACTTTTACAAAAATTATTATAAAGCTATGCCTATTTCAAACCCTTGGACTTGTGGATTGGCTAGGTTGTTAGTCCCTATTGTATTTTTAGATGTCGACCTATTCCTAGGACTGGCACACCACTATGACCCATTAACAAAAACAATTAAAAGAGTGATGGCACTGTGTTGTTAGCCTAAAATAGAAATTATTTCATGCAAGCTTTTGGCCTATACAGCATAATGTCCACTGAGATTAACCTCCATAGGCAAGAGGAAAGGTATAGGTTACAGTTTGGAGTTGTTAGGACTCAATTGAAGAGGCACATCCTTAGTGAGGTTAGAGACCATATTGCCCCTATACCAGGAACTGCACCTTACTGCTACAAGGATTAAAACTTCTATATCAAGTACATTGCATATGCCCTATATAGAGTGCTGGGAAAGGATGGAGGAGCTTAAAGAATTGGTGTTGGGATTCTCATGATGGTTTTAGACTTACAGGATGTACACTCCAGCACCAATTATGACTACATTTAGTATATCATCAACAAGATGCATGAGGAGATTGTTGCCATTCAAAAGAAGGAGAAGGAGCCTAAATTCCTGCATTATTCAATCCTAATGCATCTATTGTTGCATTTCAATTATAATATTATGGATTTGTCAAATTTGAACCCTCAGTGGTTATATTACAATCAGCCCAACCCTATCTAGTTTTGGATTAAAATTTGGAACTTCACTGCCAAAGATTGTGACTTTTGTAGATTTGAGAATTGGGTAGTTTACCCATTAATGCAAAGTCTAGGTGTGAACAAAACTAGGCTCCCAGTGAAGGTGCTACAGTTGCTAAGACCCTATCAGTATGTAGAAAAATGGGAGGGAGACTATAACTGGGGTGATTTCTATTTGGAGAGCAATTTTATAATGATTAGAGTCTATGGATGTTCTCATCCCCCTCATATTTTACCATATCATGTACCAATAAAAATTGCTACAATGGAATTCATTTGGTAGCTTATGTTAACTAATAATGAACACCTTGCACCTCATAGGAAGGGGACGTTCACCCCTAGACAATTAAAAATATATGAATTGGAAAGAAGTCCATTGACTTAGTATGTAACTTGCTGAATGATTACAAGATGGGTGTTTCCCTATACAAGTATATTGATACAGAAGGTTTCATTGAAGGAGCTAAGAAACTCCATACTCCCACCATTCCTAACACTTATCTACATGGTGAATGTGTGAAGGAAGATGCTACAAGAAATATTATTGATGAAGGGGAGGTGAAGCTGAGAAGAGATAAAATCCAAGAACTATTGGATTTGGAAAAACAAGTGAAGAGAAGAGGAGTGGCATTTGGGGGTTTCTTCCCTAATTTGCCTTATTTTGATAGAATTGAAGCTATGTTGAGCAATCATCATACCTTATGTGAACAATCGAAGAATCACCTGGATGTGAAAGGAAAAGGGAAAGAAGAACCTAAACACTCTGATTCAAAGTATGAGGAGGATAGTGATGAAGGATATTCAAACCCAAGCCCACCTCCAATGGATCAACCGCCATAAGGCAGTGAACAAGCAATGGCAGCAAGTGAAATGATCACCATTGATTTAACCAAAGAAATAGAGATAGAAAGTACAGATGAGCCTGCCCTAAAGAGGTAGAAGATTGATCTTGGTTAGTCTTCTCATGATCAAACTTATGAGAGAAGAGAGAGGAAAAAAGATAGAGTAAGTGCCCTTATTCCTAGTAACAGGGCTTATTATCATAATCTGAGAAAAGAAATAAGAAAAGCAAAATAATTGCAGCAAAAGTGTAAGAGGACATAGAGTTGCCTCTGAGAACATGTATAGATGAGAGAGTGATCCATCAGCAGCAGTTTTTAAAAGATGACAATTTTATAAAAACTGATGAACTCAAGGATTTCCTCAGATGGCTTAAGCAGAAATAGATCAAAGAGTAGTTGAGATTAGCCGGTGAGGAAGCAGTGACAAATGAGGCTCTTTTAGCTCTACAAACATATGATCCTAAAATTGAGGATATTACTCCTGAAGAGGCCAGGAAATTAGTTTTGGACAATGGAATGTTGCTTGTTGAAGGCTGGGATTTAGCCTCAGCATTTATAGTAGACCAAATAAGAAAGCAACCGGACCTAAAGATGACAACTGAGGTCCAAATTGGTGATATGATCAAAGGATTTGGATATATTCCAAATTCCCAAGCATTTGCTATGTGGAGTCTATGCCCTAGACACCAGAAGCCCCAATTGTTGAATATTCAAGAGAGCATGGTGGGGAACCAAATTGTTTGGTCAGTTCAGAATATAGGTGATTTGGACATTTCCCAAATAATGACACACTGGGCACATTTGAATGAGAATAAGACAAAGAAATTGTCTAAGAGATGTGAAACTTTAGTAGATGAGGCTAGTGCCCTGGCTAAGGACAGAGAATTATGCCAAATCAAGATTCATCAACAAGATAGGGTAATTGTTGAATTGACCAAATAGTTGCTAGAAAAGCAAAAAGTTGTATATGTACCCTCAGAGAAGCCTCCACATACAGAGGAAAAGGTTGAAACAAAGGAAGAAGTGAGAACAAAGGATATGGCTAAAAAGGATAATGAGATTGCCATAAATGCATTGTTGAATATACTTCAGCATAGGATTGATATCTTAAAAGATAAAACTGATATAATCCTAAATGCATACAATAAATTACCTACTTTACATGTTGAGGTGACAAGGTACATCTCCATTTTGAATCCTTATTTCACAACTTGGTCAAGTAGGGTACAACTATTTGAAAATTTGGCTTATTTGCAGCCACATAAGCCAGATTTACTAGAGATTGTGACAGAGGTAGGGGATGAGATTGAGAAAATAAATGTGGCTTTACCTTTTTTCAAAGGAAATTTGAATTATATTGAGGTGAATATCAACCTCTTGGGATCAAGTTTTAACCAGTTTATTCCTCTAATCAAGGGAGAGGATGATCAGATTTGTTGGAAACAATTGTTTAATTGTGTGTTGTCCTTGATGTTACACAAATGTCATATCAGTCATTAGACAGATTCTACCGAGTTAAGAATGTCATATCAGTCATTAGACAGAGTCTACCAAGCTAAGAATGTTCAGCAAGGCAGTTTACTGAGTCTACCGAGTTCATACGGTAAGAGAAGCAATTTACAGAGTCTACCGAGCACTCCAAAATACTATATCGGGAAGTTAGTTACTACCGAGTTCGCACGGTCAACTAAGGAAAGTTAGTTACTACCGAGTTCACACGGTCAAAAAAGGAAAGTCAGTCTTTACCGAGTTCGCAGTACTTACCGAGTTCAGTCGGTTACCAAAGGATTTAGCAGAATCTGCAGTATTCACCGAGCATCAGTTGAATATCATTTCTGGTCTGTGTCAGCCT
>MU227982.1:2232957-2255728 GCA_018584345.1 Thuja plicata | reverse complement strand
ACAATAAAAGGTTAAGTTACCGAGTAACAGTAATATATATTGAAGACATCTAAGGGACTTTTGGATTTATTTTTGTGGTAACTGATTCACCCCTCCCCTCTCAGTTACTCCATCCATATTTCCAACATAGATTAAGGCCTTGGAGGCCTGGATAAGTGAATTTGACACCATGCTACCTAATAAAGAGGCATTTATTTCAGATTTAGATTTAGATATGGAAAGCTATAATAGGATTTTAGATGAAGCTTCCAAGGCAAAAACTGACATCAATAAATTTATAGTGGATGTTAAAGGTATAATTGATGTTAGATGGGAGAGGAAAAAGGCACAACTACAAAGCATTCAGAGCTTTAATTGGCCTGTAGAAGATGATGTGGTAGCATGGGACTTGAAGACAAAGCCAAAGAAAAAGAAGGTTGTTGCAATGGATTTTGATGTCTTGGATGAAGAGTGAAAAAGGGGACACTTGGCACCTGATCTATGAGCATAGGAAGGTTAGAAATCATAAAATAAAAGTTTAGGTTAGCCTATAATGGCTGTCAATTGTTCTCAATACAAACATTTGATGCTATCCTAAACATAATCAGACAATGGTGTCGAAATTCATATAAGGACAAAAAAATAGAATGCTGCCACAATTGACTTTTTGAGGACTAAAAGAATGTTTGAAGATCTGACACATAGTTTCTTGGAGAACAGGAAGGTTAGTCATCATTAAAGAATATAAAAAACTATCCTAGGAGTATACAAACTAAATGTGTTGAAGATCACATTAAGACAAGGAGGAGATCGAATTTTATTCTTTACTTTTGTCTTTCCACCGCTTGGGTCACTCTTCTTTTTTGTATTTTCTGCAAATTTTAGGGTTAGGTTTCTTAAACCATCTGAAGCTTGTTGCATCCTTATCTTAAGGATTCCAAGATGGTTTAGACCTATAAATAGATCAATTGTAATATTTTTAAGAGAGATGAAATAGAATTTCAAGACAGGCTTCTAAATTTCAGTCCGTGTTTTTTTGAGCTCTTAGCTTTTATATGTATTGAAGCAGAAATTTATGAATAAAATACAGTGCAACTTTATTCTATATTTTTGTTGTCTCTTTTCTTATTGTGTGTACTCTTTTATGTTTAATTTGTAAGGAATGTTAAACATATTGGCTATGAGGTAGCTATCTAATTATTTGCAAGTTTCTTCTAAGGGGAGAATTAAATTTTGTGAGTAGTTTCAGAGAGTACAGTAGTGATTGAGGATTTGATATAACATTGTGGGAGTGACAAGGTAGTTTTCAAGACACTTTACCTGAGTTGTATGTAGGTTGTAAGGCATCCTACAGTATTATTATTTGTTTATTTCTCTGGATCGATATCTTTTGACTCTATAGCCCAAGGACAGACACTGGTCTAGAACATGTCAAGTGATCCATTATCATCCAAATATTTAAAACTATTCAAAATCAATTACATTTACACAAAGATCATATATTTAAAATCAATTGTACTCACAGAGTTTAAAATTTGAGTCTGTTTATTTCTTAAAGAGAAAATCAAATAGGTTACTCCTCCTAAATTCATAATAATTATAAAAGGAAAGAAGGATGAAATTCCTTATCATGATGTTGTCTGTCATCATCAAGATAATGACTTGGATTGTTAAACTTTTCCTCAGAGTAATCATAGTGATCTATATTTTTATCTATTTATCTATATAATAGTAGAGCATTCAGCACATAAGTAAAAATCCACTCTAAAGATACTGTCAAGTCAGTAATCAATCATAGGTAAAACCTGCCTGAGCCAGTGGATCTCAAAAAAGAAGGAGGTGATAATAGGTATCCCCAGTGTTATCAAAATACCTCATCAATTAGAGTTTTCTCTTTCTTGAGTCAGAATTTTAAGGCATTGGGAGTCACAGAAATAATCAAGTATTCAAGCATTTTAGAGGCCTTGCAAGAAAAAACCCTAACAGTATCATACTGGATTTGACCCCGGAGGCATTGGCAAGGATCACCCAACTTCATAAAACAAGAATGGAAACAACCCAACTTAAAAGTAGAAGACATACAAACCTATTTAGTGATCATATTGTGATGAAGGTGGAGTCTGATGTTGCTTCAACAAAATTAGGCAATGATGCAAAATTTAATGTCTATAGTCATTGCAGTAGCATCAGGCGCCACCTTCAACACAATATGATCACTAGACAGGTTTGTATGATATATTCTATAAACACATCACATTCCATATGGTGTTAGAAGACCTAGATGGGCATAAATTCAATGTTACAATTGTGGTCTCTTTTTCCCTTGGTAATGCATTTCAGGTAGAAACAGTAGGATACCATCTATCTTTCTTAAAGACTCTTTATCAAAAGGGGATCAATGTCCTCTATCTTCAATCGAATAAGGGGTGCAGAAGGTTACTCTGCATCAATTTGGTATAGAAATTGAGTACTATACCCAAACAATGCAGAGCAACTTCTACACCCTCGATTCCAATGAAGAGAGAAATGCAATTGATACCCTTTAGATAAAGAGGCTTGATACCACGTCTACCATCCTTTAAAAGACCGGTTTTAAAGTTAAACCTAAACTACAATGTCTCTGTGAGTTATGTAGGCAAGGCCATCTATGATGAGCCCCTGAGGCATTAGGTCTAGCCCTTAGGTCTTGTACTTTGAGTTCTTCCTTGATCTTGCCACCCCTTACCAATATTTTATATAGTTTGCATCTCTTTACGAAACTAGTTTTAAATACCTTATGATTGATTTAGTTAAGTTATTGATGTATCTTATCTTACAATCTTGTATGTAATAACCTATGAATTTTATATCATGCATCTAGTTGTGTAGTCGTATATACAGGTGTAGGAAATAGAGAGGCAAGGAGAATATGATACACAGGAAAGAAAGCAAGATTTAGGTATGCAGTTGCAAGTCATGTTGGTTATTTGAACATCGTAATAAGCTTTATAGTTTCATTTTCTACATGTGTAAGTCAGAGGGGGCTTACAATAATAAATCATGTAATGTTTTAATGTATTTGTTGTTATTGGATCAATGTATTTTTCCCACTTATTCTTTATGTTGGCATACTTTTTCATTATGTTCATTATTGTTACTTTGTTTTAGGTCTTTTCAATGTCGACTACTAATCATTGGTTTCTCTTTCTCCCTTGGGAATGTTTTTCAAGTAGAAATGGTAGGATACCATCTATCTTTCTTGAAGACTCTTTATCAAAAGGGGATCAATGTCCTTTATCTTCCATCAAATAAGGGGTGCAAAAGGTTTCTTTGCATCCATTGGGTATATAAATTGAGTGGTATACCCAAACAATTCAAAGCATCTTCCGCACCCTCAATTTCAATGAAGAGAGAAATGCCATTGATACCCTTTGGATAAAGAAGCTTCCGAACATAAATATGATATCCTACCATTACTACTTGAAAAGAATTTCCAAGGGATGATAGATGCTCTATCCTACCATAGACATGTGTATGTAGCTATAATTTTTTATTGTCTACTATGCAATCTTTAGCATATGTATCATGTGACTTATGTAAATCTGATTATGATTGACCTTAATATCTTACAAGAATTAGTTCTCCATCGTAGTTATGAACTGTTGGGTAGGTAACCTTACGAGGATGTCTACGTATAACTTATTTGTAGGTCGAATCTAATTAGGATCTCATCCTTGTTCACCTAAGTGGGTGGCAGCCAATGGAGACACTGTTTGGGGACTCTACCCTAGAAAGGGGTTGTGTAACCACTTCTACCATCCTTTAAAAGACTAGTTTTAAAGTTAAACCCAAACTATGATTTCTTTGCAAGTTAAATAGGAAAGGCCATCTATAATGAGCCCTTGAGGCATTAGGTGTGGCCCTTAGGTCTTGTACTTTTGAGTTCTTCCTTGATCTTGCCACCCCTTACCAATATTTTACATATATTGCATCTCTTTACGAAACTAGTTTTAAATACCTTATGATTGATTTAGCTAAGTTATTGATGTAGCTTATCTTACGATCTTGTATGTAATAAACTATGAATTGTATATCATGCATCTAGTTGTGTAGTCATATATACAAGTGCAGGAAATAGAGAAGCAAGGAGAATATGATACACATGCAAGAAAGTGAAATTCAGGTATGCAGTTGCAAGTCATGTTGGTCATTTGAACATCGTAATAAGATTTATAGTTTCATTTTATAGATGCGTAATTCAGAGGGGGCTTACAATAATAAATCATGTAATAATATATATTAATGCAAAGTAAAACCTGAAGATAAATATCTAGACTAATTATCTACCAGGATGTCATTGGTGATTACTCTAGATATTTATCTTCAGGTGTTTTTTTTAACATTCCATATTCGTCAAAATTTTGACACACTTTGGTCAAAACCCTCACCAAGACTGGTCTATATATCGACCATTATGTGTTGAAAATTAGCGTCATGGGTTTGGCATCCTAGTCAGATGGGCCAAACAATCTGACTGACATTGGTCAAACATTCGACAAATTAACATGCCAATTGCAGATGTCAATTTCGACCAAGATTGGTGTAGAACATTCAACCTTAACAATGATGTGTCAAAATTTTGACTAGAAAAATAGTGACAAGACCATTTGTAGATCATTCGACCAATCCTGGTAGAGAATTTGACCAATTAAAGGTCAAAAATTGATGTCAAATGTATTAGTGTAGGCCTTTTAAAGATACATGTATAGAAGGAATTTCAACTTCAATGGGTAAAACTGCTTATGTGCCATAGACAAGAGAAAATGGTGTGGCTCCCATTGGTATTCTAATACTGGTTCTATACGCCCATAATGTTGGATTTAGTTGCAAATGTCAATCTCTACCAGATTTACTCATAGTTCTATGTAGGATTTTGAGAATATTCTTGTTTCATACCTCATCTTGTCTGTTACCTTGAGGGTAATAGATTGAAGAACAATGTTGAGTGATATGGAATTGTTCACAAAGTTTGTCAATATTTTTTTTTTTGAACTGTCCCCCATTGTGTGTTACAATAGATGAGGGTATCCTATACCTACAAATGATGTAGTTTAGAATGAACATAGATACTTATTTCCTAGTGGCTTTGATTAGTGGCACTACTTCGACCCACTTTATGATATACTATGTGGTCATGACTATGTATTTATGTCCACTTGAAGAGTTAGGATAGTTTTGTCCAACAAGATCAAAGGCCCATTGTTGGAATGGCCAATGTGTTATAAATGGTATTAAATCCTTGGCTGGAGCATGTATGAGATTTCCATGAGTTTGACATTTTTGACAAGTTTTAGCATATTGAATAGCATCTTTTTCCATTGTAGGCCAGTAGTACCCTACCCATAGGATTTTTTTGGCTAGTGATAGACCATTTGAGTGAGATCTACACACACCTTCATGGACCTATTTTAATGTGTGATTAGATTCTTCAAGTTCTAAATACCTAAGTAGCATTCCATAGAGATCATGTCTATATAAGTCAATAGTAATGATTACGTAATGTGGTGTTGTCCTAATTAGGGCTCATTTCTCATTTTTGGATAGACGATTAGGTAAGGATTGATCTTTAAGATAAGCATAAATATTTCTATATCAGGAGGGGTTTTCAATATTTAGGGCACATATTATCTAGGTTTTAGGTGCATCAAATGTGAGAAAAGGTAACTCTTCCACTAGGAATTCATAGTGAAATTGTTGTTCCTCTAGTTGTAACATAGATGCCAGTGTTGTCATTGCATCTCAAGCTCTTTTTTCCATCCTTGGGATCTACTGAAATGTAAAGAAGGCAAATTACTTCTTGAAATTTTCCACCATCTTCTTATAAGGCATCAAATTTTCATCCCTTGTTTTATACTCACCATTTACTTGGTTAATAATGAGCTGAGAATATCCATATATGTGCAATTCTACAATCTTCCATTTTATAGCCAGCTTGAGACCATTCACCAGGACACATACTCTAAGACATTATTAGTACATGAAAACATTAGTTTATAAGCCTTAGGTATCTTATAGCCCTGGAGAGTAACAAATAGCACACTTTCTCTCAATCCTTTTTGAGTAAAGGAACCATAAAAGTACATCTTCCACAAATGTTATGTTAAATGCATTATAGTTTCATCAGGGAATTCAATCATCAAAGGTGTTTCATCCCATAATGGTGACTTGGCTAGTTGACCTGCTATCACTTTTCCTTTGATTGATTTTGAGTCCTCATATTCTATATCAAATTCACTGAGTAACAAGACCTATTTTTCCAATCTTTCTATCAATGTTGCCTTGCTTAGAAGATACTTCAATGGATCAAAATCTTTGCAATTAACTTCACTGTTTGAGAAAGCAGGTAATGTCTCAGTTTTTGTGATGCAAAGAAAAGTGCTAAGAAGGATTTCTCTATCCCATTATAATTGAGTTTATAGGAGACTAATGTTCTACTAATATAATAAATGGCTCGTTCCTTCTTGAGTTCATCCTCTTGTGCTAACAAAACTCCTAGTAATGTTGTTGAAACTGAAATGTAGAGAATCAATGGTTTTCCATAAATAGGAGCCATTAGGAAAGGTTTATTTTCTAGATATTCTTTTAATTCCTTGAAATTAATCTCACAATGTTCATCCCATTGAAAGGTCACTCGTTTATGCAACAACTTTGTGAAGAGTTGTTCTTTGTCTGCTAGTTAAAACATGAATCTCCTTATGGATTGAAGTATTCCCTGAAACATTCTCATTTGACTTATATTGCGAGGTGATTTTGTTAGGAATAAGGTGTCTCAACCTTGGATAATTCCTATTCTTTTTTTTTTTTTGTAAAATGTATTTCTTGCAAATAATGTAATTAAGTGTGAGTGTACATGTCTAGCTGGCATGTTGATGTGTCACTCCTCTTGATGTGTCAGCATCTTGAATTGTGTGTAAGGAGATCATGGCTGAAACGGTTATGATGAATTCCTATGACATGTAAGAGTTATTTCTAGAAGGTTCTATGACAGGTGAAGACATGCAATGACATGTGGCAACTGATGGCTATCTTTGGAAGTTTCCCTAAAAAGGAAAGCGCATGATATAAGAATTTTTAGGTTTGCAGACAGATATAGAAAAAGAGTGTATTGTTGGTATTATTGAGTGCTACTGGATTAGTCTTTGTGTGTCGATTGTCTCCTAAAAGAACATGCATTGCAAGTGTGTTGTAACCGTTGTGTTGAAGATAATACATTGTGCATGTTTTGGAGTGCTAGGGTTTTTTACCGAAAGGTTTTCCCCAGGGTAAATCATTGTGTCATTCTCTATTTTTATGTATGCATGGTATATGGCTATAATATCATTGTTAAAGTAGTTAACGAATATGAAATTGTAAGGATTTAAAAGAATTTTCACAATACTTTCCTTTAGAGATTAGTGTAGGAAGTTGTTTCTGCACCTGAGTTTCCTTACAGGTTTCATTTCCATGATTACTTTCACTTTATCTGGATCTACTTCGATTCCTTTTGCTAAAATTATAAATCCTAGTGGCTTCCCTGATTTGACACCGAATGCACATTTCTTTGGATTGAGTCTCAATTGAAATTTATCCATTATGTCTAATATTTCCCTCAAGTCCTCAATATGAGATGTTTTTATTCTTGAATTAACCAAAGTATCATCGACATAGTCTTCCATATTTTTATGCATCATGTCATGAAAGATCATCGTCATAGTCATTTGATATGTTGCTCTGGCATTCTTTAGTCCAAATGACATTACATTCCAGAAAAAGGTACCCCATGCATAGGTAAATGTTGTCTTTTCTTGGTCCTCAGGTGCAATTTTAATTTGATTGTACTCGAAAAAACCATCCATAAGTGAATATATCTCATATCATGTTGTAAGATCAATGATCATGTCAATATTAGGCAATGGGAAATCATCCTTCAGACAAGCTTTGTTCAATTCTCTAAAGTTTGTGAAAATTATTATAGATTTATCCACTTTAGAAATAGGGACTACATTGGAAATACATCCTGCATAGGCAATGACTCTTATAAATCCATCTTTTAAAATATTTTCAAAATCTGTCTTCACTAGCAATGCGGCATGTGGATGCATTTTTCTCAGTTTATGTTTGACAGGTTTTATCCTAGGAGCAATAGATAAATGATGCATTATCAATTCAAGATCCAATCTACGCATGTCAGAAAAAGACCATGAAAAGAGTATCTTCTTTTCCTTGAAGAATTCAGTACATTGTGTAATATGAACTTGTAGACACCTAAATTTGATTAATACATTTAATTAAATTTATCTCTCTCTAAGGCATTATTAGTTAAATGGTTATACATTATTTAATTAATTCATGTTATCTCCTAGCTCAATTAATTCAATTAATTAGCTATAGTCTCATTAATTATCTAAATGACAACCTATAGTCTGATAACTAATTAAATCCCTTTCCTCTATTAAGTTAAATAAATACACTTACCTATTTAACTTAATTCATAAGTCTCCTTTATCCTACTTGTGAATTAAATAATTCAATTTGAGCACATGGCTCCTAAATTTTACCCCTGAACTAACCTTTCTCAACCATCTAACCAATGATTCTAACTCAACCCAACCCCTTCATACATACTAATATTTCTCAATTAGTTAATCAACCCTAATTAACTAATTATCCCCTCCACTCATTCTCTCTCCTCCCATCACATACTCCTAATCCTCCCACTTTTCCTCTAATCCAAACCTAACCACTCCCTAATCATTTTCACAATCATAATCCAAGGATTAAGAGATTCTAATCCTCTCCCAAGTCAACCCTCATGTCACATCCCTCAAATCCTCAACCATATGCATTTAAGTCTTCCTTAAATTCTCTTACATCCCTCTTACACACTACATCCATCTTTTACATCTTTTCCCCTCTCAAATATCCCAAAATGGTCACATTCCCTCATTCTTCCAAACCTCTCCCCTTATGACACTTGTCACAATGAGAGGCGTTTGAGAAATCACAATCCATGTACTCTTTCTCAAATGCATATCCACCCTTCCTCAAGTTTGCATCTTGACCTTTCATTTCTCCCTCCATTTGCCTATAAATTGAACCCTTATTTCCTTCATTTTCATCCACCATCAAAGCAAAGTCATTATACTCATTTGAAGAACAAAGTCCCCATTCACACCATCATAATGCTAAAATCTCCCATTATTCATGAAGCTTGAACAACACATTGTGAGCACACACGCAAACCATCTTGGACAACATCTATTCAACAAAGGAGGTTCTTACTTGGGTATTTGTGAGGTTTACATTTACTTGGTGTTTTTTTTTGGCTTATTTTTTAACTAATCTTATATGTTGTAGTTGATTAGTTTGTTGAATGTTTAGCTTGCTTTATATTCCTTAACAAACTAGTTTTTATTGCATACATTTGGTACGTTCGGTGGGACCCACTTCAAGGGTCATTTATTTTTTATTTCATCATTTTCTATGCAAAAACTAAGAAAGAGCTTAATTTTTATTGTTGTTTGAGATTTTGTGCTAGGTTTTTTAGTTTTTGCAAGTTGGAGGGTGAAAGAACAAACATTTGCGCCATCAAACTCGCAGTCAAATTTTACACAACTCAAAAAATGTCCTCCGATGGGAATAAGGGCTAAACCCATGGGAATGAAGGATGAACTCATGGAAATGTGATCCTACAAAACTGGGCTCTACCATTGACTAAGAGCTATTTTACCCAGTTTTCCCCACTTTTCTATCTTTTTTTCATAGTTCTAGCAAACCCGCGGGAACGCAGGCTAGACTCATGGGAATACATTTTCACATTTGTAAATCCTTAAGGCTATTAATCCATACATATTTAAGAGTTAAGTAAACTTTTTTGAGGTTAACTACCTGCGGGATTGTTGTTTGACCCCGTAGGAATATGATTTGACCTCGCGGGAATGAAGGCTAAAGTGGCGAGAATGCTAATTTTTTTACTGTTTTCTTAGTTTTCTGTAGGTCTGCGGGTTTGCACGAATGGAGCATCATTTACCTATTAAAAAATTAACTTCATTGATTTATTTTTGGTAAAATTAAATGAACTCATACTTGGTATTGGTGCTTTAAAATCAATCAAAAAGGTTAAAAAGAACCCTCAATCAAATTTTTCATTTAAGTTTAAAATGAATTCACAATTATTGCATGCTTAAAGGGGAAAATTGAACAACTCAAATCAAACACTTCAAATTGGTGCACATAAAATTGAACAATCATAACACTTCATTTTGGGCATGAAATTGAACAAGGCAATCAAACTTTTCCATTTTGTGCACTAAAAAAAGGACAAAAAAAAAAAAAACTCAAACATTTGGAATTGGTGCTTTAAAAAGAACACTCTTGCGAGTTTACTTTTGTTCTAGCTTAGAAAATGTTGCCTAAATTGTTGGGAAATTTAACCATGTGTTTGAATTTCTTGGTGCACTTGCACAAATTTTGTTAGAGCACAACCTCACATCATACACTATCGTCTCCCACTGGCTCTCATGGTCGTTGGTGCAAGAGAAAAATGACTATGACCGCCCAAATTTTTCACTTTTCTTAGAGAGGCCTATCTAAAAGAAGTAATTTCTTTTAGAGGATGACCTCAAACCAGTAAATCCCTTCAACCGGTATAGAAACAAGACGCAACCCAAGGTTTGTTTTATATCCCTTCAAGCTTGGGTGAGGCATTTTGACAGTAGTCCATACTAGGTGAATATCCCTAGCATGTCGGCATGCTCAACTAGACTCTTAAGTGAGTCACGTGCATACAAACTGATTGCAGGGATGCCACGAATCTTACTAAAAGCCATTAGACTAGCCACCTACCCAGTTCACCTTTGAAAGCTTGATAATTGGCTGTGCAAGGTAGATAGTAACTTCCCCAAGATAACTCGCACATTCGTGCCACCTTGAGTGTTTGGACTTAGATAATATGACATCATGAATGGAGCCATTGCGTGCTTGGTGATGGTCATATTATGATTAGCTCTCGTGTGTGTGCCTATGTTTGCAGGCAAAGGTTTTCAAGATCACTGATTCCTTAAAGTAGAAATTACTTGTGTGTGTCTTTGATGTTAAAAACCCTGTGAAAACATTTTCAGAACATACACGTTCAAAAAGTCAAAGTTTTTTTCCAAAGAGATCATATTTTTGTTGTTCTTGCAAGGTTGCTTTGTCCCTTGCAAGACTTCTTTCTCACTTATTCTGAAAATGCAATCATTGTTCCAAGAAGCAAACCGAGGTAAACTTACTATAGTCATTTCCTAGTTCCAAAAATTCCAAAATAGTTGTGCCATCATCAAACCAGTGCACATATCAGATTTTAGAAAACACAAGAAATTCAAGATCTAACTACCCAACATATATCAAGAGCAGAAGATCACTAACCAAGAAAACAAGAAATACCATCATATTGTAAAATCCGTCCAACAAGAGATTCTAGAAAATGAAAAGTATAACAAAATCATCTTCAACAACAAAATTTCACGCTATATGGGAAAACTAAAGTTGAACTGTGTCTTTATCAACTTTGAGAGATGACTAGTTGGCCACCACAAAATGAACCTGTCTATTTACTCTTCTCAAGAGCTTGCATTTTCATCATTGCATCTTTAGATCATTTCCCTTAGGGACACATTTATCCAAGTCAATCAAGTCACATCCAACATCTAGATTCATCTAGAAGAAGACCATCCTAATCCCCATAGCACAATCCTTTTGAGTTGCATAAAACCTACATCCTAATCAATTCCACCCAACAACTTTTTCCTTTGACTAAGAATTGTCTAGGATAAAGCCCACTGTGTCCTTGTAACCTCATCACCTTGATCCAAAGGTTGGTTTTCATTGGTGTATAATCCCATCATCTAAAAGACCACAAGTATGTCCTAGGTTGATAAGAACCACATCCATTTGAGCCTACAATAGGAACAACAAAACATCACCCCTGTGATACCAAGTCATCCATTTATATCTTTAAGACATCCTCATCAGTCTAGGTTGTCATCATCATCCCCAAAATCATCCTTTGCATATCAAAGCATGAATCTTGCATCTTCATAATCCTTAGCACATCCTAGGAGCATTTGCGCATCACCCTTATCCCTACGCGTCATTTTCATCATTCACTCTAGGACACATTTCATGTCACCTAAAACTTTCTCTAAGAAGAGGAAGGATATGGATTCCAATCTTGTCGCTAGTCAACCTGACCCAACAATGGATCCAAACAATGCCATGGTCTCTTTTGACCCCAAACACCAAGTGCAAGCTGAACATGTTTGGGTTGATCCCATTGAGGTCCTTACCCTCATCTCTATGGAATCATTTATGAATCATCCTAGAAATGCTCACATGGTCAACGCCATAATCGAACACCATAGTGCGGCCATCCTGGCTAATTATCAATATGAGGGCATCCCCCTTCCATTAGGATTCCAACCACCTCACTAGCACATCCCATCCATATCCCAGCCAACATGTTCCCACCCGTAGTGGAGGAAATCACTAACCCGAGCCAATGAATGTCTCAAATTTCTTTGGTCATCCCTCACTTACTCCAACCAACCACCACATAACCCATCGTCCATACGATAGTGCAAGAAACTCCCTTTTCCATTATGGGACCGCCTTCATCCTCCAATCATCCCCCACCTTTAGCATCGTGACCAATCCAACCCATCGCTACTCAAACCTTGCAACTTACTGCTAACCCTTCAGCTGCAACACCACCTATCATCTCAAAACCTATTTCCACATAGATGACCATCTCCCAACCTCCATTCATGCAAGTCATCACTTCCTCCATATCAACATGATTTCCTCCTCATGTTCCACCACCAAAACAAGAGTAACCATAGTTTACCATAGGCATGCCGCCTACAAGAGCCTTCAATCAACCTTTGTTCCCACAAGGCTCAACATTCCATGCTCAACCAACAAAAACACCTCAAAACACACCAACACCCCAATCCAACATTCAAGCACAATCGCATGCATCCATATCACACTAAGCCCATCAAGGTCCACAAGTCTCGCAAGCGGCCTCATCCTCTACTTGGCATTATTCCCAAGCCACTTTGCAAGCCCTTGGGATTCCCACGCACTCACATGCTGCAAATCCTATGACTTCGCAAGTGCAACAACATCCCTTCAACCATTTCTCCCAATAAACACATATCCAATTGCCCACATTCACCAACTATCTAGCCATGCCACCATTCATAGTTGCACCAATCATCCCATCTTCCCAGTAGCCAAGTACTTCCACAAACGTCAACCCTAGCATCAACCAGCACAGTGTCTATCCATCATACGGTGTCTCTAACACCCAACCCATTTACATAGGCCAATCATATACTCACCCCACATATCAAGAATCCCAAATAGAAAAACCCACTTATGAGAAACCAATCCATCTCGCTTATCAACAAACTATGAAGCCCACTTACCAACACCCTTTGCAGTCACCACCAATGATACCATCCTTTCCATAGAAGTCCTTCATTTCCCAACCTCAACAACCCACAATTCCTCCATAGCTCATGTATGTGGCCGCTTCATCTCCCTTCCATACCATAATATCCTCCACAAAATCCTACATACTCACTAGCTCTATTCGATCCATATCAGGCACCCAATTCCAACACACTAAGGGAACCTACCCCACCATCGGTCAACACAGAGTGGGAAGAAATGAAGAATTCTCTCAAGGATCTCTGAGTAGGGACTAAAAGAAAAATATTAAAATTTGAGGAGGTATGTCCTTACCCATTTGATCGTTCCATTACAACATTACCCTTCCCCAAGCACTTCAAGACACCAAAATTTGACAAATATCGGGGAAGGGGGGATTCCGTCAGCCATATCAAATAATTTTACATGGCATTCCAAGAGGTTGTGTACAATGATAACTAGCTAATGCGCCTCTTCCTAAAGAGCCTAGGAGGCACGACCTTAGAATGGTTCTATAAGATCCCTTACGACACCGTCTCCACATTTGTGAAACTCTCTGAGAAGTTTGTGGCACAATATGCGCATAACATTGAGAGTGAGTTATCTCTCCTAGACCTATGCAACTCAAAATAGAAAGGTGGAGAGATTTTGGTAGATTACCTTCAAAGATGGTAGGGGCTTACCACAAGAGTATCCTATCAACCCCCTGAGAAACACCTAACAAAAATGTTCATTGAAAATCTACATCCTAAATTGGCTCACCACATGTACATGAACTGCCTACAGACCTATCAGGAGATCTGTGAGAAAGGAATGGATCTTGAGTGAAGCCTCTTAGATGATGGTACTATCAAAAATTACAAGGAATCCCAACCTAATAGTAACAATAATGACCAACCCTGCTATTGGAAAAAAAACAAGAGCATTGTAACAGATGGTACCATCGATACTAAACATGTCTAGATTGTTGTGGCTGGCCCTAACGCACCTACTCAAACATATCAGCAGACATCGCCAGTGTGTCCGCAACCCTCACCCATATATCAGCAACCCGTGCTAGCATATCATCAACCTACATACCAACAAAATGCATGCCCACAAGTTGCGACTACCTATCCCCCTCCTGAGACATTGTATCAATCTAACTCCTAACCTCCAGTGAACCAAACAAATGTCATATCAGTCATATAAGGACAATACAAGCCTCGCACCCAAAATGCACCAAAAAATACCTTCACTCCTTTGGGTGAACCCATAGATGTTATCTTCCACCGAATGGCTAAAGCTAACATGATTGTGTACCCACAAACAGATTTCTTTGACGATTCTACCCCTAAGATGGCCTGGTACAAAGACAATGAGTAATACGACTATCATTGTGTCAAAGGACATGCCACCATAAAGTGCATGAAACTAAAGCACTGTATCCAAGATCTCATAGACTGCAAATAAATTGTTATGGAACCTCTAGCACAGACCGCAGCCAACACAAACCTACAGATCTACCAAAACACGTTCCCTCAGCACAATTCTAGTAAGGGACCCGCAAATCCTGCCCTGCCCTCGAATCAAGGGAAAAAAAAGAGCAAGGATACCATGCCAATAGAAATGAATATACCAATGCATATATCAACTATGATAATCTTATCAGCTGCATATCCTAGGTAAATCCCTTAGTCAATGTCAATCATGTTAAGAGCACAGATAATCAGTATGTAGTCACCACCCATCAAGGAAGAATATTTATCGTAGGAGCTAATATCTCATCATCTATTGGCACACAATACAACCTACTGGAACACCTAGGGAGTACCCATGCCCAAATATCCATGCTGGACCTCCTTTGCACTTCTCTCATCCATCAAGAAATCCTCAATAAAGCCCTACAAGAATCACATGTTCCTAGCACCATTGACACTACACAATTCCAAAAACATGTTGGCCACCTATCCACATCCTACAGTTCTCCTTCAAACCAACCGACATGCCATCTGTCAAACCTGACCACAACCTCCCTCTCCACACTGCCATCATGGTTAAAGATTTTTCCATCAAATGGGTCATGATAGATAATGGGTCGGCCCTCAATTTATGCATTTTGAAATTCATCAAATAGTTAGGGTATACCAAACCAGACATAATGAATGATGACATCACCATCAAAGCTTATGAAAATATGGAATGTACTTCTAAAGGCACCATCTCACTGCCCATCCAGTTGGGCCCCGTAAAGCAAGATACAATTTGCCATGTTGTTGATCTTGACCTACCCTTCAACATCCTCCTTGGTTTCCCATGGATTCATTCCATGCAGGCTATTCCCTCCACCTTCCACCAATGCATCAAGTTCCTATACCATGGAGCTGATGTCACCATCCATGCAAATCCCCAACCCTTTGCATACTGTTGTGTGTTGGAAGCTTCCTTCCCACATTCAAACCATTGTCTCAGAATTGACATTAGTACTTCTTTTTCCAGTTCCTCTAGATCATACATCAACCCTAAAACCATGCTTTCATCCACTCTCTCCATTATCAAGATCAACAACCAGGGCTGTGAAGAATACAAGTTTTCAGATACCTTTGTAGTTGGAGCTCTGTCATCTGACCCACACACCCAGGGGTGGCCATCAAACCAAAACTTGATAGATCAAAGTGAGCCACAACCAAGATTGGTGGGATTCTTAAAATTCATGTCTCATGACATCCTAAAAAATAAGGAAATGGACCCGGATATCAACAGATGGCTTTAGAGGGATGCGCCACCTCCCGACAAGGGCCTCCTTAATTACTTCAAAAATAAATATCCAACGTCTCACAAATTGATTACTAAATGTTGGAACTATCAGGGAGGAGGTCTAGGCCATGAATAATTCTGCATGAAAGCTGCCATTGAGCCTCCTCAGTTACCAAGAATTCAAGGGTTGGGTTTTGGCCTTGACACGACTGGGGGTACCAATGAAACAACTACACCTATGTTAATACCTAGGGTGAAATTGTTAAAATCGAAGATATCCTAGAGGATAAAATTGTGAGAGCCTATGATAATGTCCTCGATGAAAGAACCTTCCTAGGTAAATTTTTCCTTCACAACCTCACCATTAACTTCATTGACCTTCCCCTCATCCATCCCAAACTCATAGACTAGGACCAACCAAGTGTCGTACATATTGATGAATTCCAAAATGAGGACGCACTCCTAAGATTCATGGGATTAGTCAAACAAAAACATGACTAGGGGAAGAATTCATCACATGTCAAAAAATTGGACCCCAAGGCGTATTTTGGGGAAGAGGAGGTCTTCAACCGTAAAATAGAAAATAAAAAGAAAAAAGAAAAAAATGGATCTCCTAACGAAAATTCCTTTGGGGTGCTATCTGATCACAAAAAAGTAAAAATAAAGGGTGTATCAACTAGTGAAAACCTCTCTAAGGCGCCAGAGGATGAAGAACCTCCTCTTCCTCTTATCCATGATTACAAGCCCAAGAAGTCATCCATTCTCATAGAGGAAACAAATCCAATCAACCTGGGTACAAAAGAGAATCCCATCATCACTTGCATCGCAGCGTCATTATTAGAAGGTGAGGAAATAGCTATCATGGCTCTCCTTCAGGAGTCCATAGACAAATTTTCATGATCCTATTCTCACATGTCAAGGCTAGACCCTATCTTAGTGGTCCACCATCTAGCAGTGAATCCAAATGTCAAACCAGTGAAGAAAAATCTCTGGAAGATGCATCCCAAAGTGGCATTATTAGTCAAGATAGATTTAGAAAAACTCCTTCAAGATAAGATCATCTGCACCATCAACTATTTTGAGTGGATCTCCAACATGGTACCTGTATCCAAGCCAGAAAAATCAATCAGGATATGCATAGACTTTCAGGATCTTAAGAAAGCATGCCCAAAGGATGACTTTCCTCTGTCAAATATCAACATGATAGTGGACCTCACCGCTGGACATGAGATGTTGTCTCTCATGGATAGTTTTTCTGGATATAATTAGATCCATATAGAAGAAGAAGATCAGCATAAGAAAACATTTACAACCCCTTGGGGTACCTTCTTCTACAATATGATGTCATTTGGCTTAAAGAACGCAGGGGTGACTTATCAGAGAGCCATGACCGTTATCTTTCATGACATGATCCATACAATTCTTGAAGACTATGTGGATGACATCCTAGCTAAATTAGTAAAGAGGGAAGATCACCTAAATGTACTAGAGTGTGTATTTGATCGGCTCGGTCACTATGGGCTAATGCTCAATCCCAAGAAGTGTATTTTTGGAGTTACATCAGGAAAGCTCCTAGGATTCAATATATCAAGAAGGGGCATAGAAATAGATCCAAAGAAGGTAAAGGATATCATGGAAATTCCCATGCCTAGAACAGTACTCAAGCAACTAGGTAGCTTACAAGGAAATTTTTAGTTTGTGCATCATTTCATCTCACAGCTTGCAGATAAATGTTAACCGTTTACCCACCTGTTACAAAAAGACACTAATTTCAAATGGGATCCTCTTTGTCAAAGAATTTTCAAGAAAATAAAGGAATACCTAGAAAACCCTCCCATCCTAGTACCGCCAACCCCAGGAAGGCCGCTAATCCTATACATTTATGCTAATAATTCAACACTAGGGGCACTCCTGGCTCAGCTGGATGACAATGGAAAAGAGAGAGCCATCTACTATATCAATCGTATATTGGTAAGATATGAGATCAACTACTCACCTATGGAAAAAGAATGTTTGGAAGTGGTTTTCACCACTCAAAACTTCACCACTATATGCTCAGTCACACAGTCAAGCTCATCTCCAAGGTAGACCCTCTCAAGTATCTATTGTCCAAAACCACACTCATAGGCCACATTTTGAAGTGGGTAATGCTCCTAAGTGAATTCAAAATATTATATGTAGACATAAAGACAATCAAAGGGCAAGTTATTGTGGATCACCTCTGGGCAGGTTATGAGGATGCAAGTAGAGTGGATTTAACCATGGAGGAAACTCCGTAGTTAAGCGCGCTCGAGCTAGAGTAGTACTAGGATGGGTGACCTCTCAGGAAGTTTCGGTGCTTCACCTCTGTGAGCATCACCTAGATCCAATGAGTGCTAAGTGTTCCATTCATTCTCATGAGAGATGGGTTCATGTGAACCACTACTCATGAATTATGGGTCAATGAGTTTGACTCAAAAACTACACAATTGACCAATGAGTGCTAAGTGTTCCATTCATTCTCATGAGAGATGGGTTCATGTGAACCACTACTCATGAATTATGGGTCAATGAGTTTGACTCAAAAACTACACAGTTGAATCCTGATAGCAATATCACAACTATTGTGGATCAGTTAGCAGACGGACCGTTAGTCGATGTTAATCCTTTGGTCATAGAATTTCCTAATGAGCACCTATGCATGGTCGAAGAAAAACCCAACTGAAAGCTTTATTTTGATAGATCTTACACAGCCCATGATTCAGGGGCAGGAATACTCTTTGTCACCCCTCAAGGTGACTACATCCCCAAATCATTCAAATTGTGATTACCCTACACAAATAACATCACAGAGTATGAGATACTCATTGCTAGGATCAAAATGGCAATTCATTAGAATATCACAGAGATACATGTCTTTGGAGACTCCCAACTCATCATCAAGAAAGTCCTAGATGAGTTTCAAACAAAGGATGATAAGCTACTGCCTTACAAGGAAATGGTCAACAAAATGAAAGAACACTTTTTGAGCTTACAGATCACCCAAGTGCCCAAGTTATAGAACAAGGCCACAGATGAAATGGATACTATCAAATCCCTCCTGGAGATTCCTTAGGAGAAACATAATAGGAATTCTTGGTTGAGAAACCTTACGCTCCCTCTTATGAAGACATCAATTTTGAAAGGGTGTGTGTCTTGGTTGGTCCTTAGTCCCCATGGTATGACGACATCCATGCATATCTAAAGAATGGTATGATATCCCCCATCTCACAAACACCCAATGCCACAACCTCACTCATAGATCCTCCCACTACACTCTCATAGCCAATACCCTATATCATTGGGGTTATCACAATGTTCTCTCTAGGTGTTTAGATGCAAACAAGGCCACCCAGACTTTACAAGAGGTACATGTTAGGATTTGTGGCACCCACACGAGTAGCATGGTCCTATCCAAATAATTTCTAAGAGATGGATACTACTGGCCTACAATAGAACATGACACCTATGAATTTGTTAAGAAATTCCTACCCTATCAATAGCATGCTAATATGATTCATGCTTCAGCCCAGGACCTGCATCCCATTGCGCCTCCATGGTCATTCTCTTGTTGGGGTTTTGACCTTGTTGGTAAGATCACCCCCTTTCCTCAGAAGGACACAAGTACATCATCACAACCATGGAGTACTTCACCAAATGGGTCAAATAAATCCCGCTCACCCTTACTATAGGTGTCTAGATATCCAAATTCATCCTCTACCATATTGTCTGCCTCTTCAGCATCCCTTCCACCATCTTTACAGATCATGGTATGCCATTTGAAAACCAACATGTGACTAATCTATGTGAACACCTCCATATCCACTATCACTTCTCTAGTCCATATTTTCCACAAGGTAATGGCCAAGATGAGGCAACCAACAAGACCCTCCTCAAAATCCTCAAGAAGGTTATCAATGATATTGGTCATGACTAGATCCTCCAAATCAATCCCACCCTCTAGGCATATAGCACTTCCTACCGCACTCCCACAGGAACCACTCCCTATTCACTTGTATATGGTGTAGAATTTGTCTTACCAATTGAGGTTGAACTACCATCATTGTGAGTGTCACTCAAGAACCTAGTCACTGATGAAGATTATCGCATTGCACAACTCACACAGCTGGACCTTCTGGATGAAAAGAGACGAAAATCCTACGACCATCTTATTGTCTACCAAAAAAGAATTAAAAGAAATTACAGCAATAAGATCCACCCACGTCAATTTCAGGTGGGAGATCTAGTTCTCAAAGAGAATCAGAAGGTAGGCATAGACAGAGTAAATAAGAGCCAATTTGAAGTCACCTAGCTGGGCCCTTACATAGTCATATCAAATTTTGGGTTAGGGGCATATCAACTATCAACTCTAGAAGGAGAACCTTTGAATGATCCCATCAACATAATTCACCTCAAAAGGTTCTATTACTGACCCATGTGGTACACCTCATTCATCTAAAAAAGTCCATAAAAAAGTACAAGAAATCCTTTAAAAAAATCATTGTCTTTGTGAAAACCTGGTAAACAGGCACCTTGATGATAACAAAAAATTTGAAAAATTAAAGATAAATAAATCATCCAATGGTGAAAACTTAGCAATCAGGCACCTTGGACAAGTATGTGTGGTGAAAAATTGGTAATCAGGTGTCACACATAGTGGGCCCTAATATTATCTATCAAACTCTTATTTCCCTTCATCTCACCCATCACATCCACCTAACCCCAATCATGTCCTTATCACACCACCCACGTTCCCTGGGTGTTCCATCATCACATGCATCAGTTACTAAGTTGATCTTCCTATCCCACCCCCTAACCTTTTGTGCATAATATTTGTATACAATCATCAGTCCTTTTTGTACATATGTTTTCCTATCCCAATCCCTAATATATTTGCGTGTCTTCTCTTATGCATATGTGGTCAGATTTAGTCTAGTCTTGCATTAGGATCTGCTTGTACATATCCCACTTCCAAGGTCGGTCTCCTTCTGGTGAGTGATCTAGATCTGTTGTTCTCCTTAGTCCCATGTTTCAGCAACCTCCTTCAGAGAAAATCTTGATCCGGTGATTGTCCTCAATTCACATTTTGGCCATTCAAAGTACCTTTTTCATCTTCTCCATTAGTAGGTCCTTGCAGGATATATCCTTCCTCATGTCTGATCTAAATCATATCAGCACCCCATATCATTTTATCTCTATGGAAAAAGGCATTTATGGATATTGGTTTTTGATCTTGAAATTTGATTTTGGTTCTTGATTATCATTTCTGGCTCTTTAGGTTTCTTTCCTCCTCAAGTTTTCCATGATCCTTTATATCATGGTATGCTTTGAATGGATGTACCTAGGATGGGATTGTGATCTATTTTATTCCTGTGAGTTAGTTAGATATGACCCTTGCATGCATATAATCCTTTTGCAATTACCTATTTCACTTGGGAAATATCATTTATCTATGGGTTCCCTAGCATCATTTCCACCTTGAATCTCTTGGGCTTCATGTGTGATGCTGGGGAAACCCTTGTGTGTCTGTTGTGTCATTCCCATGAAATGTCGGTGACACCGCCTTGCATTCCTAGTAACCTTGGCCAGTCCCTGAGTGTTGATATATCAAGATAAGTGCTCAAACTACATGGGGGTATTCCATTTCAAAATACCCCATGCTCAAGCTTCTAGAGAATCCTCCCCCTCATCATATCCACAAAAAAATTCCTATCAAAATCAATCATATCCTACATCATCCCTATTCCCTCATGATCCTAAACATCCCAAACACTCATTCCTGATGCAAACTTGATTCCCTCGTCACCTACCATCCCCTAACCCCTGGATTTTTATTATGCATACATTATTCCTTCCCATCCCCCTTTTCTAATCCACTAACCAGGACCTACTCAGATAGTGATACGTTGCATCTATTTTTCGTTTGCATTAATTGTAAGTTACATTGTTATCATTTTCATTTTCATTCATTGTAAGTTGCATTGTTATCATTTTCATTTGCATTCATTATAAGTTGCATTGTTATCATTTTCATTTGCATTCATTTTAAGTTGCATTGTTATCATTTTCATTTGCATTCATTTTAAGTTGCATTCATTTTAGGTGGCATTGTTATCATTTTCATTGTATTCATTTTAAGTTGCCTTATCATTAATTTGCATATCATTCTAGTTGTATCCATCTCACAGTTTTCATTATAAAATCATCACATTGCATCCTTCTAATCACCTACCATTTTAATTCCATTTACATACATCTAGACACAACACAAAAGAAACATCATAAGTACCATCATACATCATACATGGCACTTGCATATAAGGACACAAAACACACATAACATTCATCCCGCATCCAATGATATTATTACTCATATCATAAGCATACATAAAAGCATACACCCTATAACAAAACATGTCATCACATCATAATAAATCATACATCCTGCATCACCCATGTGTCAGTACATCAAATAACACATAAAATCCCACCAAAACCTCTGCATCACATATATAGATGTCAAAAAAATTGCCTGAATATCATGAAA
>MU227982.1:2214739-2232818 GCA_018584345.1 Thuja plicata | reverse complement strand
GGCCCCCCTAGGAGGCTGATCCTTTGCATCCTGCATGCCAGTATCTTTCTCCTCATCTTGTACTAGGGGTACTTGTACGACCCCTACTAATTATCTCCTCCCTGCTTGGGCCTTCTCAGAAAATAGAAAGAACCTTCTGCTTGTACTTGGGAGACGTGTAGATATCCCTATGGGTGTCCGAGTACATGTACCTTTACTTGTGCTCTGCCTCTCTCTCAAGGCTCCTATATCAAATCTCTCTACCTCATTCATCTATACCAAAGCACTAGCTAAATGTATGTGACCATGAATCTTCCCTATCCGGTGGCTCTGATCTTTCCTCTGGCTATGTCCATGTGTACTAGGGGTCACCCCTCCACCCTGCCTACTCCCTCTTGTAGATTTCCCAACCCCAACTCCTCCAGATAACACTGATGCTCCAGCCAACCTAAATGGATCTTGTTGATCCCATGGCACAACTCCATAGTGCATGGCTCAATACCAACCTACCTACTCTCTGGCTACTACCAGCTCCCTGCTCAATCCTTCGGTACCTATCCCTCCTCCTATAAAGGCCAACTCCACCCTCATGCTCCTTGGGTCTTGTAGGAGGTCATCCCTCTCCTATTGTAACCTCTCCCTCTCTACCCTATCGGTATCCCTCTCTCAGAGGTAGATGTCCCTCTCCTCCATCACTCAAAAAACCCTCCTCCATAATCTATGTTGCCTATGCCTACACACTCCCCAACTCCCCCCTCACCTCTCCCAGATGTTGAGTAAGTTCTCCAACCTTCCCCCTCAATCCTTTTGCATCATCCTAAGCCTAGTCTCGCTCTATCCTAAGGGTGTCTCGCTCTATCCTAAGTGAATCCCTCTCCCCCTAGATGTCTTATAGCTGCTAGCTGGTGGATGTGTGTATCAGCTCTAAAGATCTCATGTGCTTTGTTGGTGTGTCTCCTGGGTCACCTAAGGAGTATTCTCTCCTATCTATTGACATCTATGTATCTGGCTAAGGCCCCTCTCTCAACCTCCCCCCATCCACATCCATATCCCCTTCCCCTCTTCCCACCGCCTGCTCCTCCTCTCCTCTCTCTGGCTCCTCTCCTCTCTCAGTCTCATCCCCTCTCCCTCCTCTCCCCTCCTCTCCTCTTCCTCTCGCTAGAGATTTCCTTTGTAGTTTTTCCATAGGTAGAGCTCTCTCTTGTCTCCCTCCTCTCCCTCCTCTCATCTGCCTTTGTATGGAATCCAAGTTTGCTTCTCTCTCGACTCTACAGACTCTAAAGGTAGTCCTATCCTCCCTACAGCACGAGGTCTCTAGAATGAATCTCTATACTTTTTTGTGTTGCCCCCGTCTGCTGGCCCCCTTCCAATCCCATTGGATGGGTTGAATCACCGCTAGGTTTCCAGTAACCCTTTCTTGTCTAGTGATGGCCCAAAATCTGAGACCCTCTACTAGGTCACTCTCTTGTACCATCTCGTAGGATCATGTACCCCTTGCATGAATCTGAAATTTCAAGCTACCCTCTCTGGCCAATACTGGTCAATTATGTAGTCCCACCTCCCTATCAGGAATGTGAGTGTCATAGTGTAGGGTATCTGCATCTGGTCCTCAGCCAATGGTCCTACCTATGTGTAAGGTCTTCAAGTGATCCCACCTCAGATCCTATTTATGGTCTCTCTCTAGTAATCAGTATCATTGACATCATGGAATGTCAATGCCTCCCCCTAATTATAGAATATAGGATGATCCACCTATCTGGCACTCCTCCCTATCAATCTGAGCACACCAATGTGCTCCCAGGCCCACACTTGGAGCAAGGTAGTGCATCTTATGCTCCTCCCATAGCCTCCACCACCATGATATACTTTATAGTGGAGATCCTGGTACATCTTTGCTAACATAAGAGTGCCCCATGTTGTGGGTACACTTGTATCTATGATGTGCATGATCACTGGGATCAAAGTGAGTGTCACACCTGTCCCTCCCATGTCTGGGGAAATATACCCCAAGACTAATCTACAAACAAATAATTATACCTATCATGTTGGATGTGCATCCAGGTGGTGATCCAGGGCCTACTGTTCATGTCACAAGAGGAGTGTACCACCTGGCCCAAACAGTGTTGTCAGAGCCTCCTGCTCAGTCACCCGTGTAGTAATAACCTTTGTCCCTTGAAAAGGTAACTAGAATATATGGTACATGTCCTCAAGGGTAATCATCATCTCCCCTATCAGGAGATGGAAGGATTTTGTCTCAAACCTCCACCACTCACATAGCACAGTTACCATCACTATGTACACTCCCCTATGTGGCATGTGTGCCAAGTACCCAAGCCCGATAGCCTCATTTCGAGCCCAATATGCCAGTGTAAATTGGTTTACTTCCCATAGCATGGTAGCCTCTCTCTCCCACAAAACATGTCGATCCACTAACCACTACATCTAATCCAAAGCAAACATCATCCTTTCTATGCTATCCAAAAAATTTCTAACTAAGCTAGCAAGCCTCCCCTTTTTTCCCAGACCCCTTTCCTTTCTATCTTTTTATTTCTTTACCACATTCCCACTCTTCCTTCCCAAATTTTGACATCCATGGGAACGTGATCCCCATTCCTTGCCTAATGTCATAGGAACACAGTCCCACAACCTAACATTTCCTAACCTACCCGCCCCTCGCAGGACCATTTTCTTCCCCACCCCAGCCAACATTTGCTTTGGGAATGCATTCCTACCACAAGTTGTCACAAGAAAGAAATCCCACAAAATATTCATACACCCTTACCTAAACCCCTATCCCAAGACACTTTTCATGGGACTGCGTTCTCGCCGAACCCGACGGTGTTCCCGCCAGTGCTCCCCTCGTGGGAATGCATTTTCAACTAGCCTATTCTACCCCAAAAATTAAATGCAAAAATTACAGAGTCAGTTTTTCGAGCCTACTTTTTTATCTGGTTCCCGATGATGTCATACACTCCACACGATGTCCACCCAATGTCTCGGTCACCCCCTCTCAGCCATAGTTGCGTATGATTCCAGAGCCAAAATATCAATAGAAAATTATATGCTCAAAATGTGCTATGAACCTACTTTGTCACCCTCCGAAGCTTATATAGCCCACCCCAGACCCTTCTTTTGCACCCCCAGAGGCTCCCATCCCCCCCAAATTTTCCCTCATCCCCGATTTTCCCTCTTTCTCATGTTGGAGATTTTCTTCTATCAAAGTAATTGATTGTATGTTTGTCATTGATGACAACATATAATATATAGCAGTGATCTAAATGCAATTATTAGTACAGATGTTTTGGAGCTATGGGTGTTTATTTCCATGGTCTATACATGTTCTAGATGCTATGTGCATTCACACTAAGTTAGATATGAAGTTTCAGTTTAGTTATGTTAATCAATTATGATAGTTACAGAGACTGAAGACTATTTGTGAAGAGCTGACATAATTACATTATTTCTTGAGTTGCACCTATCTTTGGGATATGCGTGTTTTTATTCATGTTTAGTTATGAGTTAAAGATAATTATCTAAAGGTGCCAAACATGTTCTATCAGAATCATGAAGTTGGAGTTAATTTGGTAGAGCCAACTTTGTGAAGCGTCGCGTCTATTCAGTTTGGGTTTTGTGATTCTAAACAGGTTGTGTGGTTGATGTGGCTGACTAAAGAAGTATTGAAGGGAATCCTAAAGCCAACGAATATCACATATTTTGGGATGATACTTATAATAGTTCATTTCATGAATGCTAAGTGTGAATGATAAGAAAAGAGAAAGAAAAAGAACAGAGCTGTTTACTGGTTAGTATGGAACAGTAAAGAGTCATCATTCATCAGTTGAGGATTTATGTGAAGAAGCAGGAAGAGACTACAATTCATTGGAACTAATCAAGAAAGTAGGTCTACTCAAATAATTCATCTATTAGATATACTGTATATTTGTTCTACTAAAGGTTGCAGCCTTCATCATTTTAGCAGTGAGCTTTTAAACAGTGAGTCCTCACCCCTAACAGGGTTACTTTTAAAAGACTCCTAACAGGGTCCGACCTTTAACCAGGTCTCTGTACTTATTGCATTGTAAAGAACAACTCCTAACAGGGTTGCAAGGTCTCGTAATAGGGATAATTATACTCAAGTACAGTTCTTTTTGGGTGCTAATTCCCACTAGGTTTTTTACCTATTTGGTTTCCCCATAACCAAAATTGTTGTGTTCTCTATTGTGTTATCTGAATGTGCATTTGCTTTATGTTAATTGATATCTAAGTAAAGAAAATAATTAAAGTAGCTGATAATTGATTCACCCCCCCCTCTCAGTTATCATTTGGGACTATTCCAACAATTGGTATCAGAGCTAAGTGCCTTGGAGAGAAAGCCTAACAGCTTAAGGTAGATCAGATGGCATACTTCAAGAAAGAGAGTCCTAAGTTTGATGGAGAAAACTATCTTGACTGGAAGAACAAAATGATAGCACATCTTCAGTGCGTTGGATTTGAGATCTATGAGATTTCCACTCAAGAAATTAAATTTCCCACCTTGAAAGACCTTGCAGAAGAAGACTCTACAATCAAACAAAAGGAAGTGTTCACTCAAAATGCAATCACCAAAGAAGCCGTAATCAGTGCCCTATCCAACAATGAATTTTCTGAGATCAAGAAGTCAGATAAAGCATACTCTATTTGGAAATACTTATAAGTTATGTTTGAAGGAGACATCCAAGCAAAGAATACATGTAGAAAGACATGGAAGAAAAGGTACAACTTAGAGATCAGGAACAATGGTGGAGAAATTTCAGAGGATGATATAATGCACAAACTAATGACCACACTAATAGCAGACTATGAGAGAAAGATCAATATCTTAGATGAGACTATGCAATTTTCAAAAGAATTCAAGAGAGAGACTTTGATCAGCAAAATATTTGCATTTGAGATATCAAGATTGAAGACAAAACCCAAAAGTGAGACAGCTTTCAAAGCCTGAGTCCACAACAAGAAATCCATAAGAATCTCTAGTAATAATGAATAAGTGGATACAAAACTAGAAGAAATCATTGCTATGATTTCCAAGAAAGAAAGGAAAGGTGAAGGCAAATATGAAGGACAACTACCATTCAAATGTTTTTCATGCAACAAAGTTGGTCACTTTGCATCCAAATGTCCTACAAGAGTCAAGAAGTTCATATCAGATTACAAGCCCAAGTACACTAAGGAACGTTATCATGTTGATGATGGTGTAACTGATGATGATTCAGGAGAAGATGAAATTGGTCTCATTGCCATTAAAGACATTGAAAAGATGCTTGAAGAAATGGACATAGAAGATGAAGAAAAAACACAAGAGTTAGCATTATTTTCAAAAGATGACATCAGAATTGACTGGATCATTGAAAGCAGATGTTCACACCACATGACAGGAGACAAAGACAAATTTGTACATTTGGATAAATACAAAGGTGGCATGGTTATATTTGCAGATAACACTCCCAAACCTATCATAGGTAGAGGTTCTATCACCTTAGAAGTAAAGAATAAGACAAATGATGTTCTTTATGTTGATGGTTTACATCATAACTTACTAAGTGTTGGATAGTTGCTTGATAAAGAATATTAGTTGGAATTCAAAAACAATCAGTGCATCATTAACAACATAGAAGGAGACATGATTGCATTAGGCTCAAAGACCAAATGTAATGTCTTTCAGCTCAATTCAAAAGTAAGTTGTTTTGTTTCAAAAGTGGATGACAGTTGGCTATGGCACAAGAGACTTTGTCATATCAATTTTGACAACATAGTCAAGATAAGTAATGTAAAGGAAGTAAGAGACCTTCCAAGTATTGCAAGACTAGTAGACACCATGTGCAGGGATTGTGTGAAGGGGAAGCATGTGAGGACCTCATTCAGGAGAAAACAAGACTCTGTAGAAAACAAATTAGATTTGATACAAGCATACCTATGTGGACCTACTCAAACAAGATCTTACTACAGAGAAAGGTATTTCATTTTTTTTGCTGATGATTTCTCAAGGATGATGTGGGTTTCATTCTTAAAAGAAAAATCTGAAGCATTTGAGAAGTTCAAAGTGTTCAAAGCTAAGGTTGAGAATGAATCTGGATTAAAGATAAAATTTCTGAGATCTGATAGAGGAGGAGAATTCACCTCTGACCAGTTTATGATTACTATGAAGAACATGGAATCAAGAGACAATTAAGTGCACCTAGAACCCCTCAGTAGAATGGGATTGTAGAAAGAAGGAATAGAATAATACTTGACACAACACGCACTATCATGATTGAAGGAAAGGTTTCTCATACCTATTGGAGAGATGTGATCAATGTAACAGTCTATACTATCAATAGAATACAATTGAGGCTAGGCGCAGACAAGACACCCTATGAACTTTGGTTTGGGAATGTACCTACTATAAAATACTTTAGAATCTTTGGAAGCAATTGCTACATCAAGAAAGATGATAGGATTGGCAAGTTTGATGCTAGAAGTGATGAAAGTATTTTTCTTGGTTACTTTACTAAAAGCAAAGCCTATAGATGTTTTAATCTAAGATTACAGAAGATCATTGAAAGTACTCATGTGAAGATTGATGAGAAGTTTATGATTCAAGAAATATATTATGACTATGCTCCCATGATTGAAGATGAGCCCAGACCCATCAATAAGGACACGATTATTGAAGAAATGTTTGACTATATTGATGTTTCATGTAACAATCCTGAACCAAGTGAAGAAGAATCACAGATTACAGATGAAAGTATCACTCCTAAGAACTCAAAATACACATCCAAATACCACTCTAAGGAAGACATCATTGGAGACCAGAGTGCTAAAGTCTTGAAAACATTTAGAGAAAAAGGTTCAACCGTTGATGAAGAGGTATGCTTACTTTCTCAGATTGAACCCTTAAGTGTTGAAGATGCGTGCAAAGATTTAGATTGGAAAAGTGCTATGAAAGAAGAATTAGATCAAATAATCAAGAATGATACATGGGAAATGGTCCCTAGACCTCATGACAAGAATGCGATTGGAATAAAGTGGATATTTAGGAACAAAATGAATGAAGAAGGCACAGTGGTAACGAACAAAGACAGATTAGTATGTAAAGGATATGTGCAGAGAGAAGGAATAGAATACACTAATACATTTGCCCTTGTGAGCATACTGGAAGCTATCAAGTTGTTTTTGGCCTATGCAAAATTCAACAACTTTAAAGTATATCAAATGGATGTCAAGTTATCTTTTCTAAATGGTGACCTAAAGGAAGAAGTCTACATAGAGCAGCCTGAAGGATTCAAACTTTCAGACAAACCAGACATGGTATACAGATTAAAGAAAGCACTTTATGGACTTAAACAGGCCCCAAGAGCTTGGTATGAGAGACTTGATGGTTACTTAACAAAGATAGCATTTAGAAAAGGAGCAGCAGACTGTAATTTATTTATAAGAGAGATAGATGAAGGATTACTACTCATTATTTTTGTTGATGACATCATCTTTGGAGGTAATGAAAAACTTAGTGCAGAAATCGCCAAAGAAATGAAAAGTGAGTTTGAAATGAGCATGATTGGACCTATCAAATACTTTCTTGGATTGAATGTAAAAAAAATAGACAAAGACATATTCATAAATCAGTCTAAGTATGTGAAGGAGATATTGAAGACTTTCAAGATGAAAGATTGCAAACCAGTAAGCAGCCCCATGATAATAGGAAGCAAGCTTCCTAAAGATGATGATTCCAAGGAGTTTACAAGACCCTATACAATTCTATAATTGGAAAACTCATATATCTTACTCAATCTAGACCTGATATTTCTAATGCAGTTGGCATTGTTCGAAGATTTGCAGCTGAACCCAAGAAAAGTCACCTAATGGAAATAAAAATAATATTCAGATACTTAAAAGGGACTATAGACTATGGTTTATGGTATCCTAACTCAGAGAATATACAACTTCATGTGTATATAGATGCAGATTGGGTAGGTTGTGTTGATGACAGAAAGAGTACATCAGGAGGAGCAATATTTCTTGGAGACAGATTGGTCACTTGGATAAGTAAAAAGCAGAATTGTATCTCTCAATCAACAGCAGAAGCTGATTATGTTGTAGCAGCATTGAATTTTTCAACAATGGTTTGGATAAAACAGATGATTAAAGACTTTGGTATTCAGATTGATTATCCTATTATTATTCACTATGACAACACTAGTACTATCAAAATGTCAAAGAACCCTATGATGCATGCAAAGACAAAACACATTGAGATCAAAAACCATTTTCTAAGAGAAAAATTTGCAGACAAAGAAGTAAAGTTGGATTATGTGAGCACTAAAGAACAATTAGGAGATATTTTTACAAAGCCATTATCAAAAGATACTTTTGAGTATCTCAGGGAGAAGTTGGGATTAATTCCCTTTCCTGAGTTTGATTAGAATTTGCAGCAAGAACATCAGTCCTTGGTGACTGATGAATGGTTGACTACTCTACTTCTAGAGTAGTACCTATACTTAATGGTGTTTAACACCCTTTGTCATTGATGTCAAAGGGGAGTATTAGTAAGGGGGAGCATATACTCTAGGGGATTATACATGGTAGCAGTAGTGAAGAGGAACTTTTTATGAGGATATTGAGAAGATTGTAAAAAGAAGGAAGACACTTTGAGTTGATAACATCATATGTTGCCATCAATGTCAAAGGGGGATATTGTTGGAGATTTGCTTCTGTGCAAATAATTTATTGTATGTTTGTCATTGATGACAACATATAATATACAGCAGTGATCTATAGGAAATTATTAGTAGAGATGTTCTAGAGCTATGCGTGTTTATTTCCATGGTCTATACATGTTCTAGATGCTATGTGCATTCACGCCGAGTTAGATATGAAGTTTCAATTTAGTTATGTTAATCAGTTATGACAGTAGCAGAGACTGAAGACTATCTATGAAGAGATGATGTAATTACATTATTTCTTGAGTTGCGCCTATCTTTTGGATATGTGTGTTTGTATTCATGTTTAGTTATGAGTTAAAGATAATTATCTAAAGGTGCCAAACATGTTCTATCAGAATCATGAAGTTGGAGTTAATTTGGTGGAGCCAACTTTGTGAAGCGTCGCATCTATTCAGTTTGGTTTGCATGATTCTAAAAAGGTTGCATGGTTGATGTGGTTGACTATAGAAGTATTGAAGGGACTCCTAAAGCTGATGAATATCACATCTTTTGGGATGATACTTATAGTAGTTCATTTGATGAATGCTAAGTGTGAATGATAAGAAAAGAGAAAGAAAAAGAACAGAGCAGTTTACTGGTTAGTATGGAACTGTAAAGAGTCATCATTCATCACTTGAGGATCTATGTGAAAAAGTAGGAAGAGACTACGATTCATTTGAACTAATCAAGACAACAGGTCTACCCAAATAGTTCATCTATCAGATATAGTGTATATCTGTTCTGCTGAAGTTTGCAGCCTTCATCATTTTAGCAGTGAGCTTTTGGACAGTAAGTCATCACTCCTAATAGGGTTACTTGTAAAATACACCTAACAGGGTTGCAAGATCTCCTAATGGGGATAATTATACTCAAGTATAGTTCTTTGTGGGTACTAATTCCCACCGAGGTTTTTACCTATTTGGTTTCCCTGTAACCAAAATTATTGTGTTCTCTATTGTGTTATCTGTTAGCTCTTTTTCTTGTAGAATAAATTACAATAGAAATAAATGCCAGACTCTCCTATACCCAAGTTAGATTCTCACAGGGAAAAGGCTAATTAACAGGGATAAGAAATCCTTCTACACTTTGGGCTCCACATACCCAGGTGGGTGGAGCTTTGATAGAATATTATCTTTCAGCAGTTTTCTAGCAGTGGATCAAGGACTGGTGATCCTTCTTCTTTTTATGTCATTTAGGCCTAGGATGTCTAACCTACTAATTCACTCTTTAAGGAATCACTAAGGTGAATTGTACTGAATACAATTAGCTAGACATGTACTTGAAATAACATAAATATAAATATTGATTAAATTTGAGTTGATGATAACAACTACTTGTCAGCATTTTGACCAGTGCCTAATCATGGGTGATAGAGTCAAAACAGAGCATACATATATTAAAGATAACCAATGGAAATATTAATGAACCCTAGATAGAATTCCTTATAGACTATCCTCTCATCCTTACACCCCTATATCAAATCCCTACATAAACCCTAACCCTCTGCAATTATCTGCAAGATTTAAAACTCTCCTTGAAAGCAACTTACACACAAGAACATGGCTATCTTATAACTAGTATACTCAAAATGCCTTACAAATTGAACATACAAGAATTAATAGAAAATTAAAGAAGACATCATTGATATCAAAATGGAGATTCCATTGTATTTTATTGATGTAAATTTGATATTTGTACATTCAAAGACTCAAAAAACTAACATCCAGACACAATTTCGTAATCTGCCTTGTAGTTTTATTTTTACCATCTTTATTACAATACTAGAATTTGATAGTTATAGACAGCCATAGTCATCTTGGAATCCTTTTGGAAAATAAGGATGCAACAAGCTATGGATGACTGGACTAAATGACAAAATATAGTTCCAAGAAGAGACAAAATTTTAGGCGGATGGGAGTAACAAATTTTGCTACTAGCCATGTAATCTTTTGTCCTGTGACTGCCTGAATGCTCAAAGTTCCTCTGAGGTGGCTTGGTACTTGTTATCTAGAAATTTTTCTCTTGTTAGTGCAGAGGCCCCAATATCTAATTAGTTCAAACTGCTCAACCTCTTTGGTGTTAGCTGTCCCCTTTATGTTTATTGTATCATGCTACCGGGGTGACTATTCCATACTTGTTAACCCATGTGGTGAACACCTCATCACTTGGCCAACTGAAGCTGAGGACCTCATCTTTCTAGCTGTTGAAATCTTCCCAGTTGTTGTTAGCCTTCTCAACTTATGCCTCCCAGGATTCAAATAATGCCTTGGCTTTATTCAAAATATCAATAGTCAACACAAACCAGCCAGTATTTGCCAATGTAATAATACTTTTTGTCCTGCTGGATAGTGCTTCATTCAATTGTCTCAGCCATAAGGATTCATTCTTTATGTTCCCATCTTATTTGAACATATTGGGATACATATCATACCTATCCCTAGAAAAATCCTCTCTCAGAATAGTGATCCTCTTTATGACTATGTTCTTTTTGATGTCCAAATTAACCATCAATTTGAGAAATTTATGGGTTCTTGTGAGGATGATATCAATATTATTATGTTCCTTTGAGAGAGAGTAAAAGGATTTGACATGGTCTGCCTTCCCTCTCCAGTTATTAGTTATCAAATCCCACTGCTTCTTTTCATCATCATGCTTGCTCATGATGCCTACAATCTTCTTTCCCAGTAGATAGAGGTTAGAAAGGTTGACCTCACTGGCACACCTTTTGAGGTTGGAAAATAATTGATCAGAACATTTTTGTTTTACCAACTCCTCAGCCTCTTTGTATGCAGGGGAATCTTCAAGATCCCTTTTACCCTCTTCTTCTAGCCTTGATCTCTCACTGATCAATCTGTTCTTCTTAGCCTCTAACTCTGCTCTTTTGGCATCAATGGCTTCTTGGGTAGTGGGACTTAAAGGTACAAGGGATGGGGGATATGTTACAAATGGACTAGAGGAAGAGGGTTGGTGGGGGTCCTAATTAATTACCCCTTGGGGCACAAATTTAATCTTTTGCTTACCCTCCAGCTCTGCTATTCTGTTGTCTTTCATCAAGGATTTGACCCTTTCCTCATTATAAGCCTTAAGTACAAATTCATATTTCTCATTTAAGCTGGCATAGGCCTCCTTTTCTCTCTTAGCTACATTCATGCTTAAATTATATATTTGGACAACAAGGTTTGCGGCTTCAGTACCTGAAGTGTCAGCAACCCTCTTTACAATTAGGCTTCCTATATCTTCAACATCATCATCTTAATTTATTCTTCTCTTGTCTTTTTTCTCTAATGACCAGATTTCCAAAGCTGCATGATCTTCACTAAACTGGGCACCAATTGATGTCCCAGCAGTTCTCATAGGTTTAGCTTGCTTTCTTACAGCATCAAAGACCTCTGCATCCGCTAGATCCCATTGTGGCAAGATGAGAACTCCCTGCCTTTTAACCATTTGTCTTCCCTCTTCAGGGGTAATCTTATCAAAATTTGATATCATTTCCTTCTTAACTTCTTTCTCTACATCCTCCTTGGCAGAGTTGGGTTGAGCTTCTAGCATCTTTTGGCACTTGTGATTGTATTCATCAATATGGCACCTCCATAGAAATTCAATGAAAGCCCTGGTTTTGATAAAATTGTCATCAGACAAGAATTCATCACTCGCCTATTTGGTTACAGGATCTAACTCCTTACCAGAAAACTCTACTACTATGAGGTTAGTTGATGTATGTCTAGGTTCCTCTTGCATCCCTTCTTGCAGCTCTTGAGTAGTAACAACTACTTCACCAGCATTCCTCAATTGTACCAGTTGTTCAGTAATGGCCTAATCATCATACTACATGGGGGATTGGGAAGGAGAGTATAATTCAATCTCTTTTTCTTTTGTTTCCACCCTTTGCCTTTTGGGAGAGGGCACCTTTTGAACACTGATAACTGCTGGTCTCTTTCCCTTATGCTAAAGAGGCTAGTCATCTTTGGGAGCAATAGTAGTGTATCCTCTCCTTTTATATACTACATAATTCCCTGGTGGGACTATTCTGCTCTGTGGAAATCTATTCAAGATAGCAAGAGCCCTTTCTGGATCATTTTCAACTTCCCTCTACCTCTTCTCATTTAGGGTTTGCATAATTCCCTCAAAAATATTCGTTAGGGAATCAACTTTGTAAGACCATGGGAAAAAATCCTTTAGAGGATCATAGGTTTTGTCAAAATTTCTTACAAAGTCCAAAGAATTCTTGTATGCCATCCATTTCTCCTTCCTAATTTATTGAACATCAAGGTCAAAAATATTTCTTATGATATCCTCTGGATAATTGAATTGATGTTCTAACATCACACATTTAGTCCTCTTCCTAAACATACCCTTAATAAAATCTTCGTTGTCTGTACATCTGGATACTGAAGTGGCTAGATGGTAAGGCTCAAAATACTTATCAAACTGTGTCCATCCACCTTTGGTTATAATAAAGTGATGGGCTCTAGTGAGGGTAGGAAAGATATTTCCCTTCATCTTTCTGATCAGGGCTTCTTCTTGTAGCCCACCCAACTGCCTTATAATTTCTGCTACTCCAATATTGAGTGGGACTCTGTAGGGAAACACATAAGGAGTACCTCTGAAACCATAAACCCTAATTACTGTGGAAAAAGGGTATAAAATTAAATCTCCCCAATTGTGAGAAATTTTTAACTCTGGGGCATATTCCATAGGCCTTAAAAGCCTCATCATTTCATTGTGAACCCTAGCATTCTGGTTACTCAGCAGTGACTTGAGTCTAGTTGCAAAGACCTTGTCAAAATACACATAACTAGAATTTTTCTTGTCCCATGACAAATCCGCACTCCACATTTGAATAGGCAATTCTTTACCATCTTGGAATTTCTCCAGTTCCATTTCTTCCTCAAAGAAGTCTGCACTATTGAATAAGAACATATGCATCATGAGGGAATACCAACCCATTGGTTTCTATATGTTTCCATCTTGAATTCCTGACAGACCCTCATGCATCTCCTGAGAAATATAAGATGCAAAATCAAATACTACTGACAAGTGGGGATGAAGAATTTGAACAACCATCAGCATTATATGGACATGCATTTCCACCTCTTCATCTATCCCCAAAAAATTGCACAGAGCACTGTACATCTTCCTGGCCTTGCCATTAAAAAGATCCAACTTGAAAGGTTCCAGGGTTCTAGGCCCTACCACAACCAAGTTCCCTATTTTGTTAACATACCCCTTCACTACTTCACCCCTGTAATAATCTCTTTGGTTCTTGTATACTTATTTAAAGTACTCAAGATCAATATCATCCATATATTGAGAGATCTCAGTCATCTTCAAAATCCTTGTGATTTCATTAGCTTATACAGTCAATAGTATATTTCCTCGGGTGTCCCTAACAACCCTAGCCACCTTATCATAAGTGTTTGCAATCAAGGTGAACAAATAAGTGTCCATGAACACACTAGGTTCTATCATTTTTCCCACATCTAATTCCCAAATATTATAGTCTGGGGTAGGGGCATTCCTCTGGCTATAGGTCATTCTGAATAGAGTGAGGCCATCAAAACTGGTATTGGCATCTTTTGCCCATCTACTAAAATCGTATAACCCTTCTCCAATTTTGAAGCGGGGATGTAGTGGAACTACCCTTTTGATTTGTGTGGCATCCCCTAAGGATAGTGGTAATTGTTGCAAAAAATCTTCCCTAACATTTCTCTTCTGGTAATCAACCTCTCCAGAAACTTCAACCCTAGGGGCCATTCTAAGGTTTTTTCTCTTAATATTAGACTCAGATTCTAAAACAAAGCACTAAAACCTTTCTGAACTATAAATTCCACCACAATTTGAATGCTAGTGAATCAGTAAGCTTACCCATTCTACACAGAAGGTGCGTGAAGCCAAATTTCTCTGTAATCCAGTTTTTGCTCGAATGATTTTGATGAATCATTGTGACTGCAAGTCAACTTAATTGATTCTATAGCCTTAATCAAATCAATCTTTCAATTTGAATTCGACTCGAGTTGTCAAACATTTTGTAATTAATTCATAGGCTTCAATTTCACAGCTTAATGACTCTCTGCAACATATTTTACCAACTTTGAATTTGAGTCATTAATTCTTGACATCGTTCTCTGCATCTGACGGCTATCTTATTTTCCTGAAAACAACTATCCACCAAGGACACATGTTGCCACCACTTAATCGCTTACTCGCTAGATGTTGAGCACTTTCCCTTTAAGTGATTAAGCAAGCCGTCAGATTTAAAATAACTTAACTGTGGTTTAACTCTCACCAGCTTTGAATTTTTGGGCCCACCAGCTACCAGATGTCATCACCTCTTAATGGCTTGCTCATTAGATGTCGATCATCTTGGGTATAAGCCATTAAGCCAATCATCTGATATTTCTGAGCTTTAACACCTTTTATACTTGTCTGTGACTGGACCCACATTCTTTCCTAGACAGGTGTCACCTCTGCTTAATCGCTTTCCCATTACATATCATGCACTTTTCCTTTAAGCAATTAAGCGGGCCATTCGATCTTTTCAAACTTACCCACTATTTAACAAAGTGCCTTTATGACTACTCGGCCCCACCAAAGACACGCGTCATCACCGCTTAATCACTTGCTTGATAGATGTCATGCATCTTGGGCATAAGCCATTAAGCCGACCGTCAGATATGAAACAACTTAACTAAATTTTAAGCTTTTGCCACCTCTAAATGTTTGGGCCCACCAGCTTCCAGATGTCATCACTGCTTAATCACTTACCTGATAGATGTCGTGCATCTTGGGCATAATCCATTAAGCTGATCATCTGATCTTTCTAAGATTTAACACCTTTTATACTTGTCTGCGAATGGACCCACATTCTTTCCTAGACAGGTGTCACCTCCACTTAATCGCTTGCCCATTAGATACCGTACACTTTTCCTTTAAGTGATTAAGCAGGCCATTCAATCTTTTCAAACTTACCCACTATTTAACAGAGCGCCTTTATGACTATTCGGCCCCACCAAAGACACGCGTCACCACCACTTAATCACTTGCTTGATAGATGTCGTGCGTCTTTTGATTAAGCCATTAAGCCGACCGTTGGATATGAAACAACTTAACTAAAGTTTAAGCTTTTGCCACCTCTAAATGTCTGGGCACACCATCTACCAGATGTCATCACCACTTAATCACTTACTTGATAGATGTCGTGCATCTTAGGCATAAGCAATTAAGTCGGCCGTTAGATCAAAAGTGACTTGCTCACTGCATAAGGTAATGACATAAAAGGGATTTTTCATGGCGAGACTTAGAAATTAATAAAGTGGTTAGGATGACATAGTCTTTTTGCAAAAAGCAACCCATTCAACATGAATACATTACTTAAGGTGACTTAAGTGACCAAAAAGTAACACAAAAATAGAATCGGCCAAGACAATTAGGGTTTTTAGTCATATTCCACCATTTTCAAACTAGGTTAAGGGTTTGAACAAACTTTGTAGAGGTATAAGGACAATTTTGATCTTGATTTCGAAGCTTTACACACTAATAATAACAAGGGACCCTAGGAAAATTGCAAGGCACAATCTAAATAGGAAATAGCACCAATAGTGGCTCTCTCTGAGGATGTTTAAACACTAGGTTATAACAAGAACCATAGATCTCCGGGGAAGAAGACCACAAACCAGACCAACCTAAAACTGGAAATAAACACACAAACAAAAGGAAATACACCTATACATATAATACATACTACTGTGCATGGAGAAGAAAATTCAATTAAAGAAATTTTTTAGGAATTGTCCATGCACTGGCAATTCCTATTCTTCATCATCCAAATTCTCTAGGAAATAAGAATATTTTCCAAAGATTTGAGATATAACAAAAGGTCCAATCCATAGTGATTCAAATTTCTTGTGTTTACCTTTCTCTTCAGCCCTAGTATTCCACTATAATACAAAATCACCACGCAGAAACTTTCTCTCATCTGCCCTTCTGTCAAAAAGGTATTTCATTTTTTGCCATAATTTGATATTTTCTCTCTGGCTTTCTCTCCTTATTTCATCCAATTCTACCAGTTGAGCCATCCTTTCTTCCATGGGTTCAGCAATTTCTATTTCTTCATCTTGGATAAATTTGTAAATTGGGAGCAAATTGTTAATAGGCATCCTTGAATGAACACCATAAACCAATTCAAAAGGAGACTTTCCAGTGGCTTTCTTGACAGTAATCGTATCAGCCCAAAGGGCAAGTTTCAACTTAACATGCCAAGCTCTCTTATTTCCCTCCAAGGTCTTTTTTAAGATTTGAAAAATACTTTTATTACTGGATTTTGCTTGACCATTAGTTTGAGGGTGGTATGGGGATGAATAGGACATAACAATTCCCATATCAGAGAAAAAATCAATGAATTCTTCAAATCTAAAGCACATGGTATTATCCATTACCAATTTAAGGGGGACACCAAATCTTGTAATTATATTATCCATCAAAAAATCAATAACCACAGTACTTGTTGCCTTTTTGGTTGGGATTTCTTCTACCGACTTTGTGAAATAATCAGTTGCTAGCAAAATCCAGCCATGGCCTCCACTTGATTTTTCATTAAATTCTCCTATAAAGTCCATTCCCCACATAGCAAAGGGAGCTTCTACTACCACTGAGTTTAATAAAAATACCCCTAAATATTTCATCTTGCTTGAAAATCTCTAACAAGGCTCACATTTCCTGACAAAAGTGTGAGCATCTTGAAAAACACAAGGCCAATAATATCCAGCCCTTAAAATTTTGTGGGTTGTTGTTCTAGCAGAATAATGCCCTCCACATATTCCAGCATGCATCTCTTTCAATACCTTTTCTAATTGACCTTTGTCAAGGCATAACAAAAAGATACCATCTCTATTTTTCCAGAACAAATCACCCTACAAAAAAACATACTTTTGTGATTGCAGCTTCAAACTCCTCCTTTGGTTATCATTCAAGTCATCTGGATATTTAGCATTTTTCAGAAAATAAACAATATTGGTATACCAGGGTTGCATCTCAATACTTGTCAAGAATTTTTCTTCTACACCAACACTATTTACGTGGACCAAATCCAAATTTTCTTTTGTCATCAACTTAGCCAACCCTAATCCCCTCACCAACTTAGTGATATGGATTTCTATGTCAAACTCTTGGACTTTGTTTATCCATTTACATCTTTTTCCAGTCACTTTATTTTGAACAAAGATGTCCTTGACAGCAGCATGAGGGACATAGGCTCTTACTTTTGCACACACCAAATAAGGCCTGAAAGCCTTGACTGCCTTCACCAGAGCATAAGCTTGTTTTTCCATCATCTGATAATTTAATTCAGTTGATTGCAATGACTTACTAAAAAATGCAATGGG
>MU227982.1:2191766-2208725 GCA_018584345.1 Thuja plicata | reverse complement strand
GATTTGAGAAATGATGAATTTAGAAGAAAATAGATGATTAATTAATGATTAAGAAACCATTAATTAATAGATGAAAATTAGGGTTTTAATGTAAAGTTGCAAGCCTGTCCATTTTAGGGTGTCTACAGGACCTTCAAACAATGTGCCACGATAGATAAGAAGAATAAACTCGCTTTAATGATTATGAGGAAAAACAAACTGATTCTCAATATTGTAAGGACAAATGCTTTCATGATCATGACTCTAAGAACATTACAAGATCCCCAGTAGAGTCACCATTTTATTAGTGTGACTTGGATGGGCAAACTCAACTGAAATTTGATTTATCTTTTGTTTAAAAATAACACCAGGGATTCTGATTTCTTCAACAAGATTTTTGCATCTTACTTCCCAGTAGAGTCATCATTTTGTTAGCTCTTTTTCTTGTAGAATCAACTACAATAGCAATAAATGCCAGAATCTCCTATACCCAAGTTGGATTCTCATGGGGAAAATACTAATTAACAAGGATAACAAATCCTTCTACACTTTGGGCTCCACATACCCAGGTGGGCGCACCTTTGATAGAATATTATCTTTCAGCAGTTTTTTAGAAGTGGATCAAGGACTGGTGATCCTTCTTCTTTTTATGCCATTTAGGCCTAGGAAGTCTAACCTACTGATTCACTCTTTAAGGAATCACTAAGGTGAATTTTATCAAATACAATTAGCTAGACATGTACTTGAAATAATAGAAATATAAAGATTGATTAAATTTGAGTTGATGATAACAACTACTTGTCAGCATTTTGACCAGTGCCTAATCATGGGTGATAGAGTCAAAATAGAGCATACATATATTAAAGATAACCAATGGAAATATTAATAAACCCTAGATAGAATGGCTTACAGACTATCCTCTCATCCTTACACCCTTGTATCAAATCCCTGCATAAACCCTAACCCTCTGCAATTATCTGCAAGATTTAAAACTCTCCTTGAAAGCAACTTACACACAAGAACATGGTTATCTTATAACCAGTATACTCAAAATTCCTTACAAATTGAACATAAAAGAAATAATAGAAAATGAAAGAAGACATCATTGATATAAAAATGGAGATTCCATTGTATTTTATTGATGTAAATTTGATATCTGTACATTCAAAGACTCAAAAAACTAACATCCAGACACTATTTTCTAATCTGCCTTGTAGTTTTATTTTTACCATCTTTATTACAATACTAGAATTTGATACTTATAGACAACCACAGTCATCTTGGAATCCTTTTGGAAAATAAGGATGCAACAAGCTATGGATGACTGGACTAAATGACAAAATATAGTTCCAAGAAGAGACAAAATTTTAGGCGGATGGGAGTAACAAATTTTTCTACTAGCCATGTAATCTTTTTTCCTGTGACCGCCTGAATGCTCAAAATTTCTCTAAGGTGGCTTGGTCCTTGTTATCTAGAAATTGTTCTCTTGTTGGTGTAGAGGCCCCAATATTTGATTAGTTCAAACTTCTCAACCTCTTTGGTGTTAGCTGTCCCCTTTATGTTTATTGTATCATGCTACCGGGGTGACTATTCCATACTTGCTAACCCATGTGGTGAACACCTCATCACTTGGCCAAATAAAGCTGAGGACCTCATCTTTCTTGCTATTGAACTCTTCCGAGTCACTATTAGCCTTCTCAACTTTTACCTCCCAGGATTCAAAGAATGCCTTGGATTTATTCAAAATATCAATAGTCAACACAAACCAGTCAGTATTTGCCAATGTAATAATACTTTTTGTCATGGTGGTTAGTGCTTCATTCAATTGTCTCAGTCATAAGGCTTCATTCTTTATGTTCCCATATTCCTTGAACATATTGGGATACATATCATACCTATCCCTAGAAAAATCCTCTCTCAGAATAGTGATCCTCTTTATGACTATGTTCTTCTTAATGTCCAAATTGACAATCAATTTGAGACATTTATGGGTGCTTGTGAGGATGATATCAATATTATTATGTTCCTTTGAGAGAGAGTAAAAGGGTTTGACATGGGCTTCCTTCCCTCTCTAATTATTAATTATAAAATCTCACTGCTTCTTTTCATCATCATGCTTGCTCATGATTCCTACAATCTTCTTTCCCAGTAGATAGAGGTTAGAAAGGTTGACCTCAATGGCACACCTTTTGAGGTTGGAAAATATTTGATCAGAATGTTTTTGTTTTACCAACTCCTTAGCCTCTTTGTATGTAGGGGAATCTTCAAGATCCCTTTTACCCTCTTCTTCTATCCTTGATCTCTCACTGATCAATCTATTCTTCTCAGCCTCTAACTCTGCTCTTTTGGCATCAATGGCTTCTTGGATAGTGGGACTTAAAGGTGTAGGGGATGGGGGATATGTTACAAATGGACTAGAGGAGGAGGGTTCGTGAGGGTCCTAAGAAATTACCCCTTGGGGCACAAATTCAATCTTTTGCTTACCCTCCAGCTCTGCTATTATGTTGTCTTTCATCAAGGATTTGACCCTTTCCTCATTATAAGCCTTAAGTACAAATTCATATTTCTCATTTAAGCTAGCATAGGCCTCCTTTTCTCTCTTAGCTACCTTCATGCTTAAATTATCTATTTGGACAACAAGGTTTGTGGCTTCAGTACCTGAAGTGTCAGCAACCCTCTTTATAATTAGGCTGCATGTATCTTCAACATCATCATCTTCCTTTATTCTCCTCTTGTCTTTTTTCTTTAATGACCAGATTGCCAGAGTTGCATGATCTTCACTAAAATGGGCACCAATTGATGTCCCAACAGTGCTCATAGGTTTATCTTGCTTTCTTACAGCATCAAAGACCACTTCATCTGCTAGATCCCATTGTGACAAGATGAGAACTCCCTGCCTTTTAACCATTTGTCTGCCCTCTTCAAGGGTAATCTTATCAAAATTTGATATCATTTCCTTCTTAACTTCTTTCTCTACATCCTCCTTGGCAGAGTTGGGTTGAGCTTCTAGCATCTTTTGGCACTTGTGATTGTATTCATCAATGTGGCACCTCCATAGAAATTGAATGAAAGCCCTAGTTTTGATGAAATTTTCATCAGACAAGAATTCATCACTGGCCTATTTGGTTACAGGATCTAACTCCTTACCAGCAAACTCTACTACTGTGAGGTCAGTTGCTGTATGTCTAGGTGCCTCTGGCATCCCTTCTTGCAGCTCTTGAGTAGTAACAACTACTTCACCAGCATTTCTCAATTGTACCAGTTGTTCAGCAATGGCCCGATCATCATACTGTATGGGGATTGAGAAGGAGAGTATAATTCACTCTCTTGTTCTTTTGTTTCCACCCTTTGCCTTATGGGAGAGGGCACCTTTTGAATACTAATATCTTTCGGTCTCTTTCCCTTATGCTGAAGAGGCTGGTCAGCTTTGGGAGCAATAGTAGTGTATCCTCTCCTTTTATATACTACATAATTCCCTGGTGGGACTATTCTTCTTTGTGGAAATCTATTTAGGACAGAAAGAGCCCTTTCTAGATCATTTTCAACTTCCCTCTGCCTCTTCTCATTTAGGGTTTGCATAATTCCCTCAAAAAGATTCGTTAGGGAATCAACTTTGTAAGACCATGGGAAAAAATCCTTTAGAGGATCATAGGTTTTGTCAAAATTTCTTACAAAGTCCAAAGAATTCTTGTATGCCATCCATTTCTCCTTCCTGATTTCTTGAACATCAAGGTCAAAAATATTTCTGATGATATCCTCTGGATAATCGAATTGATGTTCTAACATCACACATTTAGTCCTCTTCCTGAACATACCCATAATAAAATCTTTGTTGTCTGCACATCTGGATATTGAAGTGGCTAAATGATAAGGCTCAAAATACTTATCAAACTGTGTCCATCCACCTTTGGTTATAATAAAGTGATGGGCTCTAGTGAGGGTAGGAAAGATATTTCCCTTCATCTTTCCGATTAGGGCTTCTTCCTTTAGCCCACCCAACTGCCTTATAATTTTTTCTACTCCAATTTTGAGTGGGACTCTTTAGGGAAACACATAAGGAGTACCTCTGAAACCATAAACCCTAATTACTGTGGAAAAAGGGTATAAAATTAAATCTCCCCAATTATGAGCAATTTTTAACTCTAGGGCATATTCCATAGCCCTCAAAAGCCTCATCATTTCATTATGAACCCTAGCATTTTGGTTACTCAGTAGTGACTTGAGTCTAGTTGCAAAGACCTTGTCAAAATACACATAACTACCATTTTTCCTGTCCCATGAAAAATCCGCACTCCACATTTGAATAGGCAATTCTTTACCATCTTGGAATTTCTCCAGTTCCATTTCTTCCTCAAAGAAGTCTACCCTGTTGAATAAGAACATATGCATCATGAGGGAATACCAACCCATTGGTTTTTGTATGTTGCCATCTTGAATTCTTGACAAACCCTCATGCATCTCCTGAGCAATATAAGATGCAAACTCAAATACTACTTACAAGTGGGGATGTATAATTTGAACAACCATTAGCATTATATGGACAGGCATTTCCACCTCTTCATCTATCCCCAAAACATTGCACAGAGCATTGTACATCTTCCTGGCCTTTCCATTAACAAGATCCAATTTGAAAGGTTTCGGGGTTCTAGGCCCTACCACAACCAAGTTCTTTATTTTGTTGACATAACCCTTCACTACTTCACCCCTGTAATAATCTCCTTGGTTCTTGAATACTTCTTTAATGTACTTAAGATCAATATCATCCATATGTTGAGAGGTGTCAATCAGCTTGAAAATCCTTCTGATTTCATTAGCTGATACAGTCAATAGTATATTTCCCCGGGTGTCCCTAACAACCCTAGCCACCTTATCATAAGTGTTTGCAATCAAGGTGAACAAATCAGTGTCCATGAACACACTAGTTGCTATCAGTTTTCCCACATCTAATTCCCAAAAATTACAGTCTTGGGTAGGGGCATTCCTCTGGCTATAGGCCGTTCTGAATAGAGTGAGGCCATCAAAACTAGTATTGGCATCTTTCGCCCATCTACCAGAATCGTATAACCCTTCTCCAATTTTAAAGCAGGGATATGGTGGAACTACCCTTTTGATTTGTGTGGCATCCCCTGAGGATAGTGGTAATTGTTGCAACAAATCTTCCCTAACATTTCTCTTCCGGTAATCAACCTCTCTAGAAACTTCAACCCTAGGGGCCATTCTAAGGTTTTTTCTCTTAATATTAGACTCAGATTCTGAAACAAAGCACTAGAACCTTTCTAAACTGCAAATTCCACCACAATTTGAATGCTAGTGAATCAGTAAGCTTACCTGTTCTGCACAAAAGTCGCGGGAAGCCAAATTTCTCTGCAATCCCATTTTTGTTTGAATTATTTTGATGAATCATTGTGACTGCAAGTCTACTTAATCAATTCTACGACCTCAATCAAATCAATCTTTTGAATTGAATTCAACTAGAGTTCTCACATGTTCTATAATTAATTCACAGGCTTCAATTTTGTGGCTTAACGACTCTCTACAATATATTTTACCAACTTTGAATTTGAGTCGTTGATTATGGACATCGTTCTCTGCATCTGACAGCTATCTTATTTTCCTAAAAACAACTATCCACCGAGGACATGTGTCACCACCGCTTAATCACTTACTCGCTAGATGCCAAGCACTTTCCCTTTAAGTGATTAAGTGAGCCGTCAGATTTAAAACAAGTTAACTGTGGTTTAACTCTCGCTAGCTTTGAATTTCTGGGCCCACCAGCTGCCTGATGTCATCACCGCTTAATGGCTTGCTTGTTAGATGTCGAGAATCTTGGGTATAAGCCATTAAGCTGATTGTCTGATCTTTCTAAGCTTTAACACCTTTTATACTTCTCTACGACTGGACCCACATTCTTTCCTAGACAGGTGTCACCTCCGCTTAATCGCTTGCCCATTAGATACCGTGCACTTTTCCTTTAAGTGATTAAGCAGGACATTTAATCTTTTCAAACTTACCCACTGCTTAATAGAGAACCTTTATGACTGTTTGGCCCCACCAAAGACACGCGTCATCACCGCTTAATCGCTTGCTTGATAGATGTCGTGCATCTTGGGCTTAAGCCATTAAGCCGACCATCGGATATGAAACAACTTAATTGAAGTTTAAGATTTTGCCACCTCTAAATGTCCGGGCCCACCAGCTGCTAGATGTCATCACCACTTAATCACTTACCTGATAGATGTTGTGCATCTTGGGCATAATCCATCAAGTTGATCATCCGATCTTTCCGAGCTTTAACACCTTTTATACTTGTCTACGACTGGACCCACATTCTTTCCTAGACAGGTGTCACCTCTGCTTAATCGCTTTCCCATTAGATACCGTGCACTTTTCCTTTAAGTGATTAAGTGGGCCATTCGATCTTTTCAAACTTACCCACTATTTAACAGAGTGCCTTTATGACTATTCATCCCCACCAAAGACACGCGTCACCACCGCTTAATCGCTTACTTGATAGATATCGTGCATCTTTTGATTAATCCATTAAGCCGACCGTTAGATATGAAACAACTTAACTAAAGTTTAAGCTTTTTCCACCTCTAAATTTCTAGGCCCACCAGCTGCTAGATGTCATCACCGCTTAATCACTTACCTGATAGATGTCATGCATCTTGGGCATAAGCCATTAAGCCAATCGTTAGATCAAAAGCGACTTGCTCACTGCATAAGGTAATGATGTAAAAGTGATTTTTCATGGTGAGACTTAGGAATTAATAAAGCGGTTAGGATGACCTAGTCTTTTTGCAAAAAGCAACCCATTCAACATGAACACATGACTTAAGGTGACTTAAGTGACCGAAAAGTAACACAAAAATAGAATCAACCAAGACAAATAGGATTTTAAGTCATATTCCACCATTTTCAAACTAGGTTAAGGGTTTGAACAAACTTTGTAGAGTTATAAGGACAATTTTGATCTTGATTTTGAAGCTTTAGACACTACTAATGACAAGGGACCCTAGGAAAATTGCAAGGCACAATCTAAACAGGAAATAGCACCAACATTATCTAAATGTGCATTTTCTTTATGTTAATTGATATCTAAGTAATGAAAAGAATTAAAGTATCGGATAAATAATTCACCCCCCCCCCCCTCTCAATTATCCTTTGGGACTATTCCAACACCTCACCTNAATTCCCCCCCCCCCCCCTCTCAATTATCCTTTGGGACTATTCCAACACCTCACCTCCTTCCCTCTTTTCTCCGGCCCCCTTCTTCGACGCTGCTTCCCATCTTCTTTTTGAGACACCATCAAGGCTTCATCGTTTCTCCCTACTGCCCTCTCAAGGGGGAATCACCCTAGCCAAATTATCTTCTCCTCACCACTCAGGGGTAACTTTATTGCCTATTTATTTCTTTGTGTCATCTATTATTTTAAACGTCTTCGAAATAGTTTTATTCTAACCCTATGTCGAAGAGGGGCAAAATGTAGACACCTAAATTTGATTAATAAATTTAATTAAATTTATCTCTCTCTAAGGCATTATTAGTTAAATAATTATACATTATTTAATTAATTTATGTTATCCCCTAGCTCAATTAATTCAATTGATTAGCTATAGTCCAATTAATTATCTAAATGACAACCTATAGTTTGATAATTAATTAAATCTCTTTCCTCTATTAAGTAAATAAATAAACCTACCTATTTATCTTAATTCATAAATCTCCTTTATCCCACTTGTGAATTAAATAATTCATTTAATTCAATTTGATCACATGGCTCCTAACTTTAACCCTTAAACTAGCCTTGATCAACCACCTAACCCATGCTTCTAACTCAACCCAACCCCTTCATACATACTAATCTTTCTCAATTAGTTAATCAACCTTGATTAACTAATTAACCCCTCCACTCATTCTCTCTACTCCCATCACATCCTCCTAATCCTCCCACTTTTCCTCTAATCCAAACCTAACCACTCCTTAAACATTTGCATAATCATAATCCAAGGATTAAGAAATTCTAACCCTCTCCCAAGTCAACTGTCATGTCACATCTCTCAAATCCCCAACCATATGCATTTAAGTCTTCCTTAAATGCTCTTACATACCTCTTACACACTCCATCCATCTCTTACATATTTTTCCCCTCTCACATCTCTCAAAATGATCACATTCCCCCATTCTTTCAAACCTCTCTCCTTTTGACACTTGTCACAATGAGAAGCATTTGAAAAAGAACAATCCATGTGCTCTCTCTCAAATGCATCTCCACCCTTCCTCAAGTTTGCATCTTGACCCTTCATTTCTCCCTCCATTTTCCTATAAATTGAACCCTCATTTCCTTCATTTTCATCCACCATCAAATCAAAGTCATAATGCCCATTTGAAGAACAAAATCACCATCCACACCATCATAATGCCAAAATCTCTACTCATTCATGAAGCTTGAATAACACATTATGAGCACACATCCAAACCATCTTGGACAACATCTATTCAACAAAGGAGGTTCTTTCTTGAGTATTTTTGAGGTTTGGATTTTCTTGGTGTTTGTTTTTGGCTTCCTTTTGAGTCTAATCTTATATGTTGTAGTTGATTAGTTTGTTGAATGTTTAGTTTTCTTTATATTCCTTAACATACTAGTTTGTATTGCATACAGAACTATTTGTGGAGCTTAAGTTGTTCCCAGATTGACTGGTTGTGTTGATTCTATCAATACCAAAGATCTTTTTTGGAAATTTTTGGGGAGAATATCAAGAGTCTCATCTTTTTGCGCCTCTGAGAGGTTTTCACCATCAGATGCATCTTTTTTTTTTACTTTTTTAAATCCTGATACTACCACAACATATTTTTCACCATTAGTTTTTTTTCTTTTTGTTTTTCAATTTGAGACTAAAAAAATTTATATCCTCCTCTGTCATATTTATGCTCCTTGCATTGGTTAAAGATGGATAGGGTTCACAAGCACTGAGATAAAAAGCCAAGGTGTAGTCATTGGAAAAGATCATTATTTTGTTAGGCTCATATTCAGTCTAGTCGATTAGCTCAGGGTTTATCAATGATAGGGATTCAAAAGACTCTAAGGACAACAGCGAATTAGTTTCAAGACTATTAACTGAAAAGACAATTTTTGTTAAGTTAGCTTCTATAGAATTTAGATCATTAAGAGTCTGATCAGCATTAGGGTCATTGTTAGTGTCATGAGAACCTAACTCTAGCAATCTACCATTTGTGTTTTCTCCCTCTTCTCTTTCTCTTGTTCTATCATAGCTTTCCAATATCCTTTTTTACTCTTCTTGTCCTATTAAGACCCATTTTTCTTCATAAATTATAATAGGGATCACCACATCAACCAATCCTGTGACAATTTTTGTAGTGTGGGTAGTGTTAGAAATTTCTCCTCTTTCTCGTAAAGCTGAAAATTTATGGATCACATCTACCTCAATATCCATGGTAGCATCAAACATTTTGATCCCATTCATAATCATGTGAGTTTGAGATAATTTTATCAAATCGGTTCAAAAACTCAGCAATAGTTATTTGGTGAACCCTATTGTCTATTTGTGTATCAAAGTGTGGCAGATCAAGGAAATGGGTGATTGTGAGTAATTGCCCCCAATTTGGATGTAGAATCTCTTGTTGTCTTATGAATGATACTCCTTCAAGGATTTTTGAGCTACTTGATTCTTCTCTAATACGTCTGTCTTCTTGTTCCAAATGTACTTCTTCATGGTATTCCCCTCCTTGATGAACCTCTAGAGAATTATCCACTCCTTCCTCTTCTAATTCTTGGACATTTATTTGTGATAACAAGAGAATATTGTGCTCTAGTTTTTCTCTGATGTGAGTGGGTACATACCTTTCTCCTTGATACTTCATGGTTTTACTTCCTAGATGTAATAATCTCTCATATGTCCATGGTATGCCTTCTACTTCCTCTTCTTCTTCATCACTTCCTTTGTCAAATATTGGACCATTTATTATGATAGGGTGTTTGGATTCATTAAATCTCAATCTTGTTTTGTCTTTGGTGTCCCTGAATTCCATGTGAATAGTTTCAATGATCCCTTTACCTTTATCTCCTAAAGTTCCTTTTCCTTTATATCCCATTCATTTCAAAATATCATACCCTTTTCCATATTTTTTTGGAGATATTTCTACCTACTTTACTTCACTTTCACCCTTTTCCTCTTTATATAGCCATGATAAGACAACTCTATCTTCATTGTCTTCTTGAGAGGTTGTAGCTTTGACCATTCTTGTGGCTTCATGAATAGCTTACATCTTTGAGGCTGCAAGTGGAAATGGTGTTGATGGTTTGCCATATGATTTTGGAGATAAGGGGAGATTAACCAATGATGGAATTGTATCTAGTATGTATTCACAAATGCTAGTTTATTCAATTTTTATAGATTTCCCAAAGCTTCTCATTACCATATCTTTTGATTTTTTAGGTACAAAATCTTTAGGAACTTCCTTTTTGTGAGGAACCATGCTATCTTCTTTAACATTGTTGCACGAGTAGTTTGAATCAACCAGAATAGTAACCTCTACCCCATTATGTGGGAATTTGATACATCAATGATAAGTGGATGGAACTGCTTGCATACCATGTATCCATGGTCTACCCAATAGTATGTTGTTATCTAATGGAAAATCAAGAACTTGACAAATCACATCTCGTTCTATTGGGCCTATCCTGATAGGTAGCATGACTAGTCCTTTGGACAATCTCTCTTCTTCATCATAGACTGTAATGGTTATATTACTTCAAGGTTTGATAAAATGTTCTGAAAACCCTAGTAATTTTACCAAAATCAAGGTACAAATGTTCAAACTAGTGCCCCCATCTATCAATACACGCTTTACCCAAAGTTTTTGAATTAAAACCTCAATATAAAAAGGTTGATTGTGTAGATGATTCAAATATTTTTCATCTTCTTCTAAAAAATATAGATAGTGAGGAGATGTTATATGACCAACCATACCTGGGAACTTGTCTATGTCTATGTCTTTTGGGACATTGGCTGCATGTAGGTCTTGTTCAAGGATTTCCCTATGTACTAGAGAGATTTTTAGTAACTCAAATATGGAGATTTGAGCTGACATTCTTTGCAATTGGTCTATCAAGTTGTAATTAGTAGATGGTAAGGGAACTGTTTGTCTTTTTGTTACTGGTTTTGGAATTGTGATAGCAAGTGGTTTAGATGACATTTGTTTCTTTGATGAGGAATTTACCCCTTTGATCGTCACCTTGGCTTAACTGCACATTATTGTATTTGAATGTGCAGCTTTTTATTTTACACCTTTGATAGTGATCATATTGATTGATGTCTCTTTTACTTCCAACATGTTGATCACATTATCACTATTTGAATAGGTGTAGTTAACTTCATTACCTTTGATTTAGAAGCTTCTCCTTTTTCATAATTGGGAAATGGTTTGGTGAATGTCATATGATCCTCATTCGATGTATTTCCTTCTACATTGATCTTATCTCCATCTATGAGATCTTGAATGATATGTTTAAGTTTAACACAATCATTAGTCCTATGTCCTTTGTTTTGATGGAAGGCACAATAGTAATTATCATTCCTCCACCTTGGTTTCACTTTTGGTTCCCATGGCTTTGACTCTGATAAGGTAATGATTTTATTTGTCCAAAAGAGTTTTCAAACCATCTCAAGGGGTTCTCCCAATAGATTGAATGTACACCTAGGTCTAGTCATCCAAGGCTTGTTCTTGTTCACATAATTTTTTTCTCTTGGAATTATCATCGTTGTTGTCTTAGCCTCTTTGTTTGCTTGTAGGCTACTCGTAAGATTAAACACAACTGGTTTAATAGTCATATTAGATGTATCCACAACTCCATCATTAACAACATGCTTGTTCTTGTTCCACCATTTAGGTTTATCCTTATTGTTGTAGTTGTTGTTATTGGAGGAATTATTGTCTTTATAGAGTGTGATTTCTCCTTTTCTAACCATGACATCTTCAACTCGAATAGCATTTTTAATTACTTTGTCAAAACTAGGAGAATATTCCATTTTAAGATCATAATTAATTTCTAGCACCAACTTATTGATTAATATTTCTATCTTTTCCGATTTGGGTATATGTCTCAAATACTATGCAAATATCTTTCTCCGTCATTGCAAAAATTTGATAAAAGGCTCAACAGTTTGATGTTTTGTATTACATAGATCCATCATAGTAATGGTATGTTGTATATTTTATGAGTAATTTTAAATGAACTTTTGAATCAATTCTTTGAATGTTTGGATGCTTGGTGTTAGCTAGAGAACCATTCCATGTCTCGTCCCCCTAAGATTTTGGGAAACAGTCTCATCAACTACGAAGGTCCATGCATGAACTCTATATGCAAGGCACAAAATTCTCTCACATGATCATGAGGGTCTATGTCTCCCATGTATTTATCATACTTAGGTTTTTCCATGTTAGGTGGAAAAGGACCCGTGTCCAAGTTTTTTTCAAACAGAAATAGACATATGTATTCCAATGAGTACTTCTTTTTTGATTTATCCTTCTCTCTTTTGAGCTCTTTGATTTCTATTTTCATTTGGTATAGTTGCTTCGAGAGAATTGAAATAGGCATTTTTAATTATTTAGATTTTAATTTCTCAACATCGTAATATTTAGGGAGCTTAACTCCCATATAAGCCCAATGAAGAAATTAATTTTGTTTCTCCTCATTGATGACCTTTTCCAATCTTCTTTGAAACTTCTTTCTTTGTTTAAGTTTGTTGTAATCTTCCTCAGTTATGTCTTCTTCACTATAAAAATAAAACAAAGGATGTTCATGATTTTGTTCTTTTTTATTATCTTCATCATTGTATTCTTCAAAGGTAGCACTCCATCCATGAGGCCCAGCCATTGTGTGTGTTTCTAGTTGTCCCATGTTAAGAGGTGTTGAGGGTGAGTCTTGATTGAAAATAGGATTTTTACTTGATGGACCTTTGTGATGAAATTGAATAAGTCTAGGATGTATTTCTAAATCATAAACAAGATATTTATTGTGTCTTGTGTTAACCATGAAAGTGTAAGAGGAGTCTCGTCAAAGTGTTCCAATGTGAAAAAGGGTTTGAAACCATTAGATTGTATTTTGATGCAGAGGAATTGACAACTAGTGTTCTCCTTCTCTTCAATTAGTAGTTTTGTGTTCAAATCAACCATCCCATGGTTGTGCTTGATGGATATTCTTCCTAATGGGATATCCAATCCTCCTCAACCCACTTATCCTCCAAGGTATAGTTGGATTCAAGAAGATTCCAATTTTACTAACCCTACTAGTCCAACTAGTCACCCAAAAGCCTAGTTTCCTCCACTAGCCCTCCACCTAGTATGTCAAGATTTTCCTAGGATCTTCTCACACATTCAATGAGACACCCCATACACTTATTGACCCTTTCTTGGTCATTCTGGATCCATCCCAACACTCCAAATTGTTCCAATTCTTCAATAGGTCTTTAACTCACTAGGAGGGCTAATTGTTCAATTCCTTGTAGCCCTATTTTTACTGATTTTGGCCTATTGCTTAAAAAATCCCTAAATGACCCCACAAACAAACTTAAAACTATCCAAGACACCATACACCCCCATTAGAATCCAAAACCTTGATCCTTGATGACACCCAAAACCCTACTTTCTCGCAGGCCCTAGATTATAGCCTATTAATTAGGCCTTTGGACCAGTGAACAATAATAATTGCAAAAATTATCTCCAATCAGTGATTCCCATCCAACCACTAGTGAATAATTTTAGGATACTTCCTTGTGCATCCATAAATTCCACCAAGTCTTTCCCAAAAGGTCTTGGGTGTTCACACAAATTTGATCTTCTCCCTGTCCTGGCTCACCTGGTTCCACCAGTCAGCCATAGGGCTTCATTGTTGGCCTATGAAATCCAATGAGACAACAAAAAAAAGAAAAAAAAAACCTATCTACTAACCCTAACCCTACTTTCCCCATGGTTTCAGACAAATCCACCAAATGAAAACTAGGTTACAGCCATTTCTATCTTGGCAACACTGTTTTGTCTCTGTCAGACCAGTGGCCTTCAAAATATCATAAATTTGAACCTACTAAACTTAAAAACAAAATACTTAGTGAATATGAAAGCTGAAAACAAACACTAAAGTAAAATGGAGCCCAATCACTTGTGCCAATCCATACAGGACCGTACAGAAGCAAAACTACAGTGTAGATTATGCAAAAGAAGGTGCAAACATCCATACATAAGGTGTCAAAAATAAAAGTCTCAATCCAAAATCTAATTAACCCCTCCAAAACTTTGATTCCATGCTCATATACTAATAATGGGTGGTTACATTCAGTTCTAACCATATTTTGTCAAATCTTGCAAAAGTTGCTAGAGCAACTTTCAAAGTTGCTAGCAACTTTTTCCAAATTGAAGTATTTTGACTTCCTATGTCCACTTGATGAGTGAGGTTGACTTCTAGGACCCTAGATAGGATATGTAGGGTTCTAATACATTCCTCCAACCCATGTAACACTAAAAATGAGAACTTTTCTCAATTTGAGGCCAAAATGACCTAATGAGCACAATGAGCACTAAGGCTCTTACAATCATGAAGTTAGACTATCATGCTTCCATCCTTTTGGAACTTTATTATAACACTCCCACACACTTCCTAAACACCTTAAACAATATCAAAACAAGAAATAGGGAGGTTCCCTGCACCATACTCCCCTGAACAAAAGAACTCAAGTCCCTTGAGTTAGGAGGTCTTGAAGAGTGACCCCATGTTTCAGTATAGCCATCTCTGTCATCCAAGTAGCCTTAGATTCAGGCAGCCCCTGCCACTTGATGAGATACTCCTTGTAATTACCCTTCTGTGTCTTCTTTATCACCTTATAGTCTAAGACACTTTCCAATTGCAATGGCTTTGGGGTAGGCAAATCTTTCACCCAATCATCTTCCTCCATATCTGCAAGTGTGGACTTACCTGTGTCAAGAGGTGATCCTCTGTAAGGATACAAATCACAAACAATGAAAATAGGTAAAATTCCCAAATCAGGAGGCAATTCCACTTCATAGGCATTATTTCCATATTTATGCAAAATCTTCAGTGGCCCAATCTTCTTCATGAGCAGCTTAGTTGGTTGGCCTTTGGGTAGCCTCTCCTTTTGGAGGTAGGAAAGTACTAGATCCCCAAACTTGAATTGCAAGTCCCTCCTATTTTTATCAGCCCTGGCTTTGTACTTCTCCACTTGTCTTTGTAAATTCTGATTGACTTCAGCATGTAGCTCCTTCATCTGCTCTGCAAATGACTCCCCTGTTGGAATTATATTGAGATGATGTACTAAGAGGGGAGGGGTGAATCAGTACCTCTAAAAATTTTCTTGGTTAGCCCATTAACCCTTAGTCATCAGTTTGTAAAATAACTTATCTATTTGTTCATCTTTCTTTATGTTTATGAAATCATATCATACATTCCATTTGATGTGTAATAGTAAAAGAAACATACGTGAAATTTGATAACACATAACACAAGATATGGTATCGCATAAAACTCCTGTTAAGGAAGTAAAAATTGCGGTGGGGATTGTTACCCACAAACTTCACTATCTGCAGATAAGAAGAGCCCATTAAGGCTTACAATTTGGTCACTTCTGATGACCTACCCTGTTAGGAGTATTACAGTGGAGACCTGTTAAGATCTACTTCATTTGAAGCTTTAGCAATACTGTTAAGTGTGCACTCTGTTAAGAGATTTACAAAGGATGGTTAAGTCCACCTTCTACAAAAGGATTTTAGATGTGATGCACTTGTTAGAGTGAAACTACATAGGTCTTTGATCTGATGATAAATGTAATCTTCAATTTCTGATAAACAAATCCTATGAAGCTCCAAAAATACTATTAATCATCCTTCAATGATTGAGTATTACCTTTATCTGCTCGTCAGTAGCCTCTGTGTGTTCTTTGTTAACTGATGTATTATGTTTCTTCTCTTTGCATGAATTCTGCCTTTTTCTCCTTAGATTCTCTTCATAGCTATCAATCATTAAGAATTCATGTGTTCACAATTGAGTATGAACATCTATTTATACTAATCTAGGCTCAGTTCTTGATTCATGCATTTACACATTAACTCTAGATTCAAGATATACAACTTGATCTTGATCTATAGTTAGATATGCTTTAGATCCATTAGGATTCTTTAAAGCATTTACATAAAGCATGCATGACCATCTAATCTGATTTAAAACAAAAACAAAACTCTATAAATAGATTTACATTGCTTTAATCGACGTGTAAAACTTAGATCCACAATTTGCGGGTTCTTGATCTGTCTTTCAGTTCTGATGGTCAATTTTCTTGATCGTCGGTGTTCCTTTCTCTGAACATGTCATCAGGTATGCTTGTTTGTTCTTGTCAGGTTGATTCTAGAAACTGTGTTACCAGTAATGCTTGTGTTCACCGGTAATGCTTGTGTTTTCTGGTAATGCTTATGTTTGCCGGTAATGCTTATGTTCGTCGGTAATTCTTATGTTCACCGATGAAGCTTGTCATATTTATACTTAGCATTTTTCTCAAAATTCTTTGTGCTGTCAGGTATGCTTGCATTTCACCGATACTACTTGTGTTCTACCGGTGATGCCTGTTGTCTGCCGGTAATGCTTTCTGACTATGTTTTTCCTCTGAGTATACTAATGGAAAAATAATGTCATCAATCTCCCCCTTTGACATTAGTATCAAAAACATGATATGTGCAACATACTGAGTATATTAGTATGTACACCTGTGTATACTACTTCCTTAGTCATTAGAATGACTCCCCCTATGTATATGTCGGTAAGTGTAAGTATATATATCCTTTATCTTTTTGTTTCTTTTTTTGATAGATATATATTGTACATAGCTATATACATTGCCTTTTCCTCCTTTTTTGATGCTAAGGACAAAGGTACTTACAACTTCTCAAAAAGGTGG